>JAANSK020011133.1:34685-45597 GCA_011763485.2 Isoetes engelmannii
CTGAAAGAAAGAAGAAAATGCATACATTCTTAGTGTCTGCAAGAACTTAATTCAGACAGTGCAAATGTATCTAATGTGGCTTAAGCATCTTACCAGGGCTTTTGTGAAAATTAAAATTTACAATTTGTAATCATTGCATAACAAAATCTTCCCTTTTAATGCATATGACATGTTTGCAGCAGCAAAATAGCCCTACCTAAACTTAATTTGCCTCTATTAAGATAATTCAAATAAAAATAGTCTGCATATATAGATGTACAAGTTCGAGTATATTTGACTTGTGTCCATTATTATGTCTGCCTTCCACTATAGTTGTGCACAAAATACCGACTCTTCTGGACACTGATAATATTCTCCTTTTAATTGACATGGATTTGTTATTGATATGTTAACTTAGCGTCTGTTCTGTTTAAAGTCTATCATTCATTAAGCGCCTATGTTGTTCAGAGTTTAAGAAGGTATCTACGAAAATGCTTGCTGGATTTAAGGTAATTGTCAAATATGGATGACGTATGTCTCATATACCATGTAAGAAGTTTACAGGAATGTAGAATTTGGGTACAATTCAAATTATTCTAGTTGCAATGTTTGGTAGTGATGCAAAATGTTCTTGCAGTTTATAAGGCTTATGATTTATTGTCTTCGGTTTGCAGGTTCGTGGAACAAAGTTGCTACCAAAGGCAGATGGAACTGCAGTGTTTCATAAGGTGGCCATTTCTTCACCTGTACTGCCACGTCCCATTTCTAACCTTGGTGGTAGGGTTATTATCAAAGAAAATGAGCTCGTTGTAGAAGAAGTTGAAGGCCGTGTTGGTAGAAGAGGAAATCTGCAGCTAAAAGGGAGTCTTGCAATTTTACCGAGTGAAAAGGCATCTTCTGAAAGTATTGAAATAAAAGCTGAGACACTTGTTGTTCGTGCAAAAAATACATTCAGGTATATTTCCTGGTCTTGGTGCTCTAAATGATGACCATAATGCCTTATTTTGTTCTGCCAGTGGCCAGGTTGATTGCCACATGCGGATCATGCACAGTCTGCTTGAACCAGAGGTTACTGGAATTATCAAACTGAGTCATGGTGAAGCTTACCTTTCTCAGGAAAAGGGTCCGAACATCCAAATGCCTTCAATACCAGCATCAACAGGACGATATTCTCGTATCATATCAAACAGGGGTTCAGTGAGCAATCAGAGAAGTGGAGTAATTAACCTCCCAGGAAAAACAATGAAAAAGGGTACAGTCTCCTCTGACCAACATGAATCAGAGTTTCTTAAGGTGCTAGGGATTTAACTCGTTATATACTCCATATAGGAATGTCGGAAGATGGTCTGTTTAATGACGAGCCAATGTCATTACCGTTGTCTATTCGTTTGAAGGCACTGAAGGTTTATCTTGGACCAGAATTGCGAGTTGTCTACCCTTTGATTTTGAATTTTGCTGTGAACGGCGAACTCGAGCTTTCGGGCTTTGCAGATCCTGCGCGGATCAGGCCAAAGGGGACCTTAACATTTGAAAATGGTGATGTTAATTTGGTTGCCACTCAGGTTTTCATCTAGCCTTTAAATTTGATTTCTGTTTAATTTGAGAGCTAGTTCTGAAACGTGTGCCCTGAATGCAGGTTCGTTTAAATAAAGACTATCTCAATAGGGCCAGATTTGAACCTGAACAAGGTTTGGACCCTACCTTGGACTTAGCATTAGTGGGAGCTGACTGGCAGCTCAAAGTCCAAGGACGTGCACGACAATGGCAAGACAATCTTGTGATGACATCGACACGCTCTGGAGGGCAGGATGCCCATGCCCAATTTGAGGTGCACGTTTTAAGATTTTGCAAATTAAATGTCCAATAATTTGAAGGAACAGGAAACTGCAGACGCAAATTATTACCATGGCTGATGTCATAAAACGTTGTGGGCTTATACAGGGACGGGATAAGTGTCTTTTAGTGTATTCTGTCTTGGAGTCCTGCTTTTTTGTATTCCAACATGGTCTCAAAACCTGGTTAGGGGCCGAGTGGTTCACTTCTACAATCTTTGTGCCGAATCATTAGTTTAGGTCATGCCAATCTTTGGTCCTGATTTTAGCTGGTAGTCTTATGCCAACCCATCTCTTTTGGTGCCGATTTTGTTAAATTGCAACTCTCTACATTTGGTGCTGCTTTTGTCCATCTGTAACACATTTATGCCAAATCTCTGCATTTGGTGCCAATTTGTGATGCCTTGGTGCCAGATCTCTAGAATCACTTTTAAGGTAGACATTAGAGTCTGCTGAACTGTGCTGAATCAACTGTGCAAAAGGTTATGTTTGTATTTTCATGGGGCCTTGTTTCAAGTCCTACAAGCTCAATCTGCATATGAAGTGTTTTTAGCAAACGTTGAAATTGCTGCCATGTAGGATAAATGCACTTTTAATATCCATCGAAAATATTGGTTACCAGCCAATGCTATATAATTGCCCTAAAAACAATGCTTGGCTAACTGGACAAAGGGCTATTACTTTCACCACTCATGTTTAGGTTTCCGTCTTCATTAGTTCAGGCATGTTAGCAAATGACAGGTCATATCACCGTTCATAGAAGGTGTTGCTGACATGGCTCTCCTAAAGCCATAGTCATGCCTCTATTGTTCTTCATTCAGTTCACTCACTAGCCTAGCTATTTTGTCTATCTTATTTCACTCTTGCATATTCCTATCTACTCTGGTATCAGAGCTCAATGCCAGGATGAAATTGAGTGCCGAAATCTAGCAGGAAATCTAGCAGGTGGGATCAGAACGGTTTGTTCGGGTCTGATTAGGAGGAATTCGAATTGATTCAAATTCTAATTCGAATTTGAATAGTTGGTCAAAGTCCTGTCTGCATCACGAGAGTCCAGAACGAGTTTCGTCAGATTTTTTTTTTCCAACAATTTTTTTTTGACGGCCGGATGTGCCACTTGTCAACAGGAATATTCCTTTTTTGTGCTGAAATCTTCCTAACTGCGTCCAATTTTATTAGAAACAGCTAGTTCAGCCGATCGAGTGTCTGTTGGTGATCCTTTTTCGTCTGGATTTTGTTCTTGGTTCTTGGCTCTGCTTGGCCTTCTGGGCTTGAAGTTCTTCTCCAAAAATGGCCACAGATCCAAATCCTTGTAAATATTTTACACACCCTGTGTTAGATATTGACAATTACATCACCTGGCGAGGTGCCTTTGAAACAAATCTCAATATGAGAGGTTTGCGAGCTGTTTTCCAGAAGGGCTGGAATCCTATTTCACCGGATGATTTGGAAAAGGATTTCATGCCTTTAAACCATCTCAAAACATGTATCTGTACCGATTTTTAAAGGGATCGTCGAGGGTGTAGATCGTCGAGGGTATACCAGTGTAGATCGTCGAGGGTATACCAGTTTTATCACAGCATTTGATTTTCTGCATAAAAATTGTATTCAGGCCGGTGAAGGCCAACAACTTGGCATTCAAAGTCAAATGGATAATCTCAGGTTGGAATCTTGCACTAATATGCGAGATTATCTGCAGCAGTTGAAGGCTTTAAAAGAAAAATTGCTTGCAGCAGGAGGTACCTTGTCAGATCTGTGTCTCATTCAATATGCTCTCAAAGGCCTCCATCGAGAGTATCAAAGCGTGTCTGATTACTACAAACTGCAAGATAAGATTACTGTCTCTTTTAGTCAACAAAAGATATGATCAAATTGAGGTTAGTTTTTATTCTAAAACTAGGCTATCTTCACCTCATACTAGTCCTTCCGTTGCTGCATCTGGATCTCCCACGACTTCATCCTCTCGTGAACCGACAGGTGGAATCTAAATTAGCTTCCAATTTTGAATCTAAGCAACCATTCACATGCTGGTACTGTGGTAAAAAGGGCCATGCGAAGCCTGATTGCAGGGAACTCCTCATGGATATGGCTGAATTTTTGAAACACGAGGACACACACAAGGCTGCAGATTCGACTAGTTCCAATGAAGAAAGTGCTCAAGTTTCTCATGTTGATTTGGAAGATGCAGAATTGCAGCTTCTCAATGTTGCTGCAGAGAATCTACAGCAGCAAGCATGGCTTGTAGATTCTGGTGCCACCAAGCATTTGGCAGGTCACTCACATGGATTTCAAACTATCCATCCATATGACAAGACCGTGGTTAAGATGGCAGATGGAAACTTAGCAAAATCCGTTGCTAAAGGTGATGTTTCCCTCCGTATTACCAATTGTCTTACTCTAAAAATCAAAGACGTCATTTTAGTACCTGATTTGCTTGTCAACTTACTTAGTGTAAGTGAATTCGACCGAAAGATGGGGTACTCAGTCTTGTTTTCTGATGGCCTCGTTCATATTCTTCACAAAAGTCCATTGGATTTTGTTGACCTAACACTTTTGGAGCCTATTGCTAAAGGTTACTTAAATGATGAAGGATTATATATCTTGGATTCACCAAAAAGTGCTGCTCACCAGCAGTCTCTACTGAATCGTCTCTCACTGTTGCTGTTCCTAGAACACCAGAATCTTTATGGCGTGCACGATTTGGTCATATTCATCTCCCTGCCTTAATTTCAGCATCTAAATTGAACATGGTAGAAGGACTGCCTATGCTTACTACTAAAGCCTTCAAATGCGCCGCATGTAGTCTTGGGAAGCAAGTGCGAGCATCCTATCCGTTACAGGCTGAATGTCGAGCTCAACGACTATTGGAATTATTGCATACAGACATGTTATTTTACCTATAGAATTCCTCGGTGGAAACAGGTACTTTCTTGTGGTAGTGAATGATTTCAGTAGATATACATAGGTTTTTCCAGTGAAATTCAAATCTCAAGCTTTTGGACGTTCTTAAAACATTCAGTATTCAAGTTAAAATCAGTTTCCTACCACGATTAAAGCTCTGAGGTCTGATAATGCGAAGGAGTATCTCTCAAAAATTTCACGCGTATGTTCAATCAAAAGGGATTCATAGAGAGATGATTGTACCTTATGCACATTCTCAAAATGGGGTGATCGAATGAAAGAATAGAACTCTCATGAATTTGACTAGAAGCATGCTGAAATATAAGGAATTACCGCCACAACTTTGTGCTGACGCAGTTCTAACTGGTGCTTACTTGTGTAACAGGCCCGGGGGGTTCACCTATATAAGATACATATATGCCATGTGCGTGCTTGGGGTAATAAAAAAAACCCATCTTCTACGCATACCGGAGGCAATAAAACACCCTTTTTTATAAACCCCGTTTGGTATAAGAACCTTATTAAATACGAAAAAAGTAATAAAAACCCCTTTTTATAATCCCCTTATGTTATTTTACGTACTCAGAAGGTAATTAAAAAACCCTTATGGTGCACTCACGTGGTTCATACCACATACACTACGTGAACCCCCCTTGGTAACAGGGCTCCTATTCAGGCCATTAAATGTAAGACACCATTTGAGGCTTTATATTGGAACAAAACCAGATGTGTCCAATCTCAGTATCTTTGGGTGCCTCGGATTTTCCACGGTTCCTAAAGTGCTGCAGAAATATGGAAAGGGCCATCAAGATTATCTTTATTGGATATCCCAGCAATATGAAAGGATGGAGATGTTTTGACCCTGTTACCAAGGAATTGTTTGCATCTTGCAGTGTGGATTTCATTGAGGATGCTGTCTACTCTCGCGATTACTATCAGCTTCGTACCTTTGAATATGACAAGGTCATTGCTAATGTGGTTGACACCGGGCCTGAAATTCCAGAAAATCACTCAGGGCCTCATGTGGCTGATGCTATAAGTCCTCTCCATAATCCTGATCTTCCAAGTACAAGTACTTCTCTTCCTGTTGTTTCCTTCGCTGCTAGGATTTCTCATAATCCTTATGATGATTATGAGCCGTTTCCATATCACAAACCTATACCCGATGTTGATTCGGAAGGGTATGTGTCTGATACACCATCTCATGAGATGCCTTTGTCCAATGTTGAACCTGTGTTGGACCTAGTACTTCCAGACCTTCATATGCTTAGAAGATCTGAGAGGATTGCTCAATTACCTACTGTTGACTATTCAGAGAACAGCCCTTCTCAAGCTAAGTGTAATTATGCTCTTATGACTAAAGTGTTATCAGCTGGTGTTGATCCTGTTAGTCATACAGAAGCAGCCGAAGAATCTCAATGGGTTGTAGCCATGGAAGATGAATTTGCAATGCTATATGAACAAGGCGCATGGGAGCTGGTTCTAAAACCAATAGGTACCAATATTATTGGATCTAAATGGGTCTTTAAAACAAAGTACCATGCTGATGGTACGCTTTCTAAGCACAAATCACGGCTGATTGCAAAAGGGTTCACTCAAAAAGAAGGGTTTGATTATCATGATGTGTTTGCCCCAGTCGTCAAGTTAGATACACTTAAAGCAGTGATAGCATTGGCAGCACAAAAAGGCTGGCCACTCTACCAAATGGATTTTAAATCCGCATTTTTGAATGGGGATCTGGAAGAGGATCTATACATGTCTCAGCCACCTGGTTTTAAGGATAAAAAGCATCCAACTTACGTGTGCAAATTGAAAAAGAGTTTGTATGGCCTTAAACAAGCTCCACGCTGCTGGGGAATCAGAAAATCAATGCATTTCTTTTGCATCTTAGTTACCAGAAATCTAGAGCAGACCCGAGTCTTTATTTCATGTTCACTAATTCTCAAGTTAGTGTGCTGCTTCTCTATGTTGATGGCACGATCATGACCTGGGGGATGTGGATCTTACTATTTCACATGCTAAGAAAGCCCTGACATAGACCTTTGTGGTAACAGATTTGGGCCTAATGCATTACTGTTTGGGCATGGAAATTTGTCAAGATGCTCAAAGCATTCATCTGAGGCAGCAGAAGTACACCATTGAGCTTCTTGAGAAGTTTCATATGGCAGATTGCAGAGCATCATCCACTCCGTTTGAGGTAGGTTGCACGCTAACTCTAGATTCCGATCATCCAGATGTTGATGCCACACTTTACAGATAGCTAGTTGGGGCTCTACTTTACCTTACCAACACAAGGCCAGATTTGGCATATGCTGTTGCAATACTCACTAGGTTTATGCATCATCCTAAAGTACCACATTGGAAAGCAGCTAAACGAGTTCTCCATTACCTCAAAGGTACTCAAAATGAAGGAATTCTTTATACCAAAGTCAGTTTCTATATGGCATCTTGAGAAAAGAAAATGCATTACCGGATTTGTTTGTTTTCTTGGAGGCAATCCTACAGGATCTAAAAAGTTAAAGACAAACAGTCTTAGTACTACTGAGGCTGAAGAAGCCTTGGTTACAACAGTACAAGAGATGCGCTGGTTGGTTCACCTATATGAAGATTTGGGTTGCCCGCTCCAACTTGCAGCCAGATAACAGTGGAGCTATAGCTCATGCCAAAGACTACAAAATGCATCGCTTATCAAGCATATGGATATATAAAACTGTGGTTTATCAAGGAGCAGCTTCAAAATGGATCTCTCTCACTATCTTACTGCGCTACCAAACATCAAGTTGCTGATGGGTTTACAAAACCTCTTGGAGGACGTCAATTCAGTCAGATGAAGCAGCTCTTGCATATGCTGCTAAATGATCACTCTTAGGGGGATCATAAGCTTCTTCTCTCGGGGAGAATTTGTCTGTAACGTTTCTTCTGTTCTGTCTTTTCCCTTCAGTCATGTTTCTGTTTTTTCAGTTCAGTCATGCTAGTCATCAAGGGGGATGTTTTCAAATGACATGTCATATCAGTGTTCATAGATGACTAGGCATGCCACCTAGGTATTGCTGACATGGCTCTCCTATAAAGCCATAGTCATTCATCAGTTCCTCGTTCAGTTCACTCACTAGTCTAGCTATTTCATCTATCTTATTTCATTCTTGCATATTCCTATCTACTCTTCAAGGCGCAATCGCTAATATCATATCTCATATCCTGTATATGTGCATTTTTGGATTCTTCACTGATAAAGGCTGTCTATGCATAGCGCCAAAGCTGGATTCAATACTCTTCTAGTATCTCTCGTGGCTGGCAAGCCAACTTGACATGGCGTGACAGTATAAAAAGTACAATATGGGAGCTGTCAACCTATTAAATTTAAGTTAATCTGAATTTCCCCTTTGGTCAGTCCCCTAGTTCTTTACACTCACATAGTTCTTTCTTTCTACTCTAACATAGTTCTTTCTACTCTTAGGCACTGGTGTCTAACTTTTGCGCTGCCATGTGGCAAAATTTGACCTAATTCCGGATACCCTCACGTCACAATTGGAAACGTCTAATAATTTCCCGGATTGTTCAAGTTATGTCAGATACTCTCTTTTTTTGGCCACTCCGGAAATGCAATAGGCTTATTATACGCTTTTTGTAGAACCACCTTATGAAATGGATTTTCCTATGGAGCTGCAGTTATAAGTTATGCCACCTAAGGCACGCAACTTTGATATGGCACACTTTAGTGACTTGGAGTAATAATCTACAACGGGCTTCAGAAGTGGCCTGAAGCTCAGATGCATATGCGCCCACTTTTGTAGAGGTCTCCTCTGGATTGTTGCAAAAGGAGTTGGACTCTAAGGTCCAAGAGCATGAAGAAGCCTTATTTGCAAGAAATCAGCAATATAGAGGACGTGGTAGAAGAGGAAGTCAAAACTTTGAATCCCGCAGAAATTACAGAAATTACAATAATAACGAAGCTTCCTCTTCATCAAATTTCCAGCAACAACGAGGTAGAAGTCGAGGAGGTAATACTCCATGGAATGGTGATGAACAAACAGCAAGGAATGCGCCTTCTACCTCTAGGAATTCAGAAAATCAATGGTCCAGCCAAAGAAACCAAGGGAGTGATTGGTATTATGAGCGTGGAAGAGCGCGTGGTAGAAGAAGAGGCCAAGGTCGAGGAAGATGAGGACGAGGTAATTATTCCGACCAAGGTAATTATGCTCAAACAGGAATTGAAAGTGATGCAAAGAAGGTGTTTATGACATCGATTGTGATAATGAAGAGTATGTGGACTCATATTATCTTGTGCCTGATTTTGATGATCTAGGATGTGAAACTAGTGTGATTGGTCAGACGAACAGTGCAGAAACGAATGATAAGTCATTCATTCTTGATAGTGGCACTACCCGTCACATAAGCGGAAATCCAAACATTAAATCCAAACATTGTAAATAATAGGCAGCCTGCTCGTGGACAAAACATTTTTTTGGGAAATGAATCCACACTGAAAGTTGAAGCCATAGGTGATGTGAAACTTTCAATGCCGAATGGTGAATTAAGAAAGGTACCAGAGGTACTTTATGTGCCACACTTGAAGAAGAATTTGTTGTCAGTTGCCTCCTTTACTGATAAAGGTCTTCGTGTAATATTTGATGAAGATAAAGCCTTAATTGTCACCAAAGGCCAGAAGATAAAGCCTTAATTGTCACCAAAGGCCAGCACCCTAAAGTAATTGGAAGAACCAAAAGGGAAGGAAGACTTTATAAATTCTGGGGTATTCCAATCTTCGAAGAGAATCACACTATGACTGCTGAAAATCTGAAAGTAATGGATAAGAAACAGGAGTAGATTTTATGGCATGAGAAACTTGGCCACCTCTCAATTGATTGCATGGAGAAAATGAAAACAGAAAATATGGTGAGAGACTTACCTGCCTTGAAATCTATTGATTATTGTTGTGAAGCTTGCAAACTTGGAAAGATGACGAGACTCCCTTTTCCAAAAGGGAAGTCGATGCGAGCTACTAGAGTGTTACAGTTGGTACACTCGGATGTTTGCGGACCTGAAGGTACCAGCAATAGGAGGAGCAAGATATTTTGTGACCTTCATAGATGATTTCACAAGAAAGACTTGGATTTATTTCATAAAGACAAAATCTGCAGTTTTGGAGAAATTCAAGGAGTTTCGAGCTATGGTGGAGAACATAACAGGGCACAAAATTCAGAACTTGCGCAGTGATAATGGAGGAGAGTACACCTCAAATGCATTTAACGAATATCTCTGCAATGCAGGTATAAGAAGGCAGCTAACAACTCCTCATACGCCGCAGCAAAATGGTGTCGTAGAACGCATGAACAGGTCCATATGTAACTTGGCACGGAGTATGCTGAAAGGTAAGCGTTTACCTCGAAGTTTTTGGACAACAGCAGTACAAACTGCCGTGTATTTGATTAATAGAGCACCAACAAAGGCTCTAAATGGTATTACTCCGCAGGAGGCATTTACAGGTGTCAAACCAACAGTAAAACATTTGAAAGTCTTTGGATGTAAGGCCTATGCATGTGATTTGAATTACAAATCTAAGTTTGATGATAGAGCCATCCCTTGTGTATTTGTTGGCTACAGTGAAAAGAGTAAAGCCTATAAGTTATGGGATCCGATAAATAAGAAATTGATCATATCCCGAGATGTTACTTTTGATGAAAAGAATGATGGATCCGCTGTTCTATCATCCATGGATCAAGGGGAGGATCCTTTTTCGACATTTGAGGATGTTCTTGATACTCTCCCGGATCAGCCGCAAGCACCGCAGGTGGATCAAAATAAGGAAAGCAAAATTGTCACGTTTAAAGATGAAACTGGTGAAGAATTTTGGTACTATAAAAAATCTGCAGATCAGCCAAGTACAAGCACAAGCAATGAACAACCAAAACAGCCAAGTGCAAATAATGGCACAGATGCTAAAAATCAGAAAGCAAAGTCTGATTTACAGTTTTCAGCTCCTTTGTGGTACTCTCCACCTCTCACGCGGAGCAAAACCAGAGGTGAAGAACAAGAGCATTGCAATTTTGCTCTCATGACAGAAAGTTTGATTGCTTCGCTTCCTTCTTCATATGAAGAAGCTGTGAAATGCCAAGAATGGCGAAATGCAATGAATGAAGAGTATAAAGCTCTCATGAAAAACCATACTTGGGTGTTGGTTCCTAAACCACAAAACCAGC
>JAANSK020011134.1:3455-29396 GCA_011763485.2 Isoetes engelmannii
AATTAGAAGCAACCGCTACAGAAAAAGCAATTGCAAGATAGATATGATACAGGGCACTATAATATTAGGGGGGCAAAATTTGAATGGTTACAGGGCAATTAGTTAGCTGGAAACTTTATCTCCAGGGCTGCCAAAGTGTGTATGTTCTGATGGATACAATATACACATATAATTCCCAGGATTAACCAAACTTAAGACTTCTTGCCAGATCAGCTCCCGCCATTCGCTCCAGAAATAAACGCCCGCATGCAATACTTTACATGGAAATGCTCCAGATGACAGCAGACTGAAGTTCACAGATCATGATGATGACCTCACCTTCAGTGGCATTTGACACCTATAGCCAGCTTCCCAATACATATATGCCAACAGCAAACTTGGATGCTTCATCCCTTCTTTACTTCCGGTGATGACGCTTCATTTCAGGCCTTTGTCTCTTCTCTTCGTCCCAGTCTCTCTCATACATTCTACTACACAAGTTAAGTGAATTTACAAGTCAAGCATCTAAAGCCTATTAAGAAAGATACTTTCTATCCCACATTGCTTTTGTAATCATGCTTAAGGATACGGATCATGGTCACGACGTCCAACTTTGGCTCCATCTTTACGGTGCCTGCCACCAGCAGATTCTTCCATATTGTACATGCTCCTAGGCAATGCCCCACCTTTCCTATCCCTCTCTCTACTGTCATATTGTGGAGGTACAGACGTAGGGGGTAACGGGGGCGCCGGTGTGAGCCCAAAGTTAATAGGCATGTCATTATCTCTCCTCAACTTACGCCGTTTTGAACCGGCTAGTTCATTATCATCTTTCAGAATGCTTGCTTTATCCCGTTCACGTTCACGTTCTCTCTCCTTCTCAGGCTGCAAGAAAAGAAAACGAAATATATGTGATTATCACTTCTTAACAACAACTGTAGTTTTGAAAATTGTCGACCAACCTTAATGGCCATGAGCTCCCTTTCATCACGTTTTCGATCACGACCTTCATCAGCCCTTTTCTTCTCAAACTTCTCATCCTGATGCGGTGACATCTGCGAAACCATTCTTACTCCCCTGCGATCTGTTTCTTCATCTCGCCTACCTCCAAGAAGGGATTCAGGGATTACATTGGGAGGAAGCGGAGGGGGTGGAGGTAAGTTCTGCATTTGGTAGCGATCATCTGGGTGCGGCTGCTCTGAAGCGGAATCGCTATACCTCGATTTCCGTTCATGTGGCCAGTCAACAATACGTTCTGCTGTTCTATCAGCAGACCTTTCCTTTGCTAGATTCTCAACTGACCTATCTTTCGGTTTGTCAAGTATATCATCCCTGTCCCTCTCAAGTCTTTCACTGTTACGGTCACTTGCTCGATAGTCCCGTTCAGTTCTTTCAGCTCTTTCCCTAGGTCTATCATTTGCTCGTTCAAGATCAGCAGACCTTGCTCTTTCAGCAGACCTTCGATCCACATGTCGGTCCCTCTCTTGGGGACGAATTTCACCAGCCTCCGTGATCCTCTCTGAAGGTTCCGCCTTTCTTCGTTTATTCAACCTGTCGGGTTCACTATCACCCACAGATCTTTTGACCTGTCGTTCTTTGGCAAGAGCTTCAGCATTTCTAGTACTGTCCTCCCTATGAGTTGGTGACTTCGTCCCATTGTTATGTGTGTCTATGCCACTATCAACTGGCCATTCTTTCTCTCTTTCAACTGGCAGACTCGCGTCAACCAATTTTGACGTCGGAATGGCTCCTTCAGATTTTATATTCCCTGTTTCTATGATTACTCTAGCACCAACTTTGTTAGATGTGTTTTGACCTTTTGAAGTACCAGTTGCCCCATTAGTAAGTACCGCAGTAGGAGTCAATGAACGGTGCCTAGAATCTTTATCGGCAGATACTGCAGCCACAGATGCACCTCTAACATTGTTGCTTGCATCTTGCACCACTTCAGTCTTTACAATGCTAATCTTCACATTTTTTTGCACTGGCATCTGAAAGTAAACTATTGTTAGTACCTAATGTGCGGATATATACAAACAGTATGGTTTACAGCATCTAATCTTACCTCATCATCACCTTCCACTATCAACGTGTCACCATAATTTGGAGCAGACGTTTTTTCAAATGCATTGCCATCATGTTCAAGTTCAACACTTGCTGGCTTCATTTTGTTTGTTTGTTGTTGTGCAGCTACATGTTGTACTAAGGAAACTTTGGGTTCTGCGAGTTTGTTTTTTCCCTGGGAATTATGAATTTCCCGTTCTAAAATTGTATCTGAATTTGCAATCAAAACGTTATCTAGACCATTCTCTGATGCTGTGTGGGAAACTAACGTAGCGCCATGCCTTGTTGAAGCAGTACCAACCGAGGACGGGCCACGTGTCAGGACTTTTGCAGGAGGTACACCAAATTCATCGTCTGTCATCCATGTGTTCTGCAACAAGTATACTGAGATGAGCCATAGAATACATGCAAAAATGGATTAAAGAAATATCGCAAAATGGTTCGCGATAAAAAGAGGGCGTGGGAACATGCACAACAGTATAAGATGTTGGGAGAGATGGATACAAAGACTTTTTGGAAGAAGTTGTCACCCATAGTACAGCAGATTTCTCTCACAGATCTTGATACATGGCATACATATGCGCTTCACCTATACTTGACGGGAATGGATAAGTTGAAGTTACCGGAATGCACATTCACACATTTTTGTGTAGATCCTAGAGATGTCGAAGAAGGAATTAGATTGTTATCAAGAGGTAAAGCATGTGATATTACAGGTTTGGCAGCATAGCACTTGAAAGCAGGAGGCCCAATTTTGGCAGAAGTAATAGCATTGCTCTTTAACCAAGCAATTTTGGAAGGATTCCCAACCGAATGGACCATGAGTATCACTCAGCCTATTTATAAGAAAGGAGACACAGATGACCCCGGAAACTATCGCACAATAATGATTAGTCCAATTCTAGCTAAGTTGTTTGGTAAAGTTTTTGACATTAAGCTGACAAAATGGGCAGATGAAAATAACGTTAGAGCAAGAGGGCAAGCAGGTTTTCGCGCAGGGCACGGAACTCTTGATCATTTGATTACGCTGCGTACGATAGTAGAGGAAGCGAAGTCTAAGAACAAAGCCTTGATTTGTTGTTTTATTGATTTTGCAAAGGCCTTCGATACAGTTCCGCGGCAAAAACTAATTGATAGATTAACACAGCTCGGGATGCCAAAAGAATGGATCGTTGCAGTGGGGAGGCTTTACCAAAATGTTCAAGGGAGGGTGGTCACTCCAGTGGGTATGACAGATGTAGTATTAAGTGATGTAGGGGTGAAGCAAGGCTGCCCAATGTCACCTACTCTATTTGGTTTGTATGACGATCAGCTTTAAAGCTTTCTCCAAGCAAAAGGTTGTAAATTTACACGCTTGTATGAGGAGCTAGTACTTTTTGCCGATGATTTGTTGCTATCAGCATATACTCAGAAGACATGCAGGGTCAGTTGGAGGCACTTGTAGGCTTTTGTAACAGGTTTGACCTTACTCTAAACTTAGAAAAGACTAAAATTGTGTGTTTTGGAAAAAATATTGAGGCTCATGTTATGTACCAATCGGAAAGAATAGAACAAGGAAAGAATAGAACAGGTTAATTCCTATAAATGAGGTTTATACTGGTAGGAGAAGTTGGACCCAAGGTGTGGATAGCAAAATTTCAGCAGCATTGAAAGCATTTTATGCGATGCTTAATCAAGGAAGGTAAGCAACTGTGCGTTCCTGGCCAATATGAAACGATTATTTGACACATTAGTAATGCCAGTTGCTTTGTATGCTTGTGAATTATGGGGGCCCTCCTTACCAAAGGGGAAGTGGAATACATTGGAACAAATACAGAAAACACTGTTACATATTGTTTTTAAAGTGAAGAGGTCAGTGCCTTATGAGATTTTGCTATTGGAAAGTGGATCATACCCTTTGGAGATTCAAGCAGCATGGCAAACAGCTCGATACTTGAATAAAAGAATTGAGGGATCATCGTTTGCATGTGCGGCAATCAAGGCCTCCACGGCGTTGGGGTTGCGAGGGAAAACAAGCTGGCATAAAGATGTAGTGCGGTGGCTGAACCAATTGAATCTTACCATGGCTGATTTTGATGACAAATTTAAAGAGAAAAATACTCTCAAGTGGATTGGGATCGTGAAAACTTGGTAACTCTCTTCCAGAAATACTCTACAATATGTCTAGTGGCAAAAATTTTCAGAGAGCTTCTTGCAAGCACCGACAGTAGTGAAGAAAATACTCCTTTTAAGGGAGAATAGATGTGAAAGTGTAAGAATTGTCCTATGGCCTACGGGTCTTTGTTGGAAGTTAACAACTCTTATTATTATTATTATTATTATTATTATTATTATTATTATTATTATATCATGTCCGATAAATGTAGCAATTATAGCAATCGTATGTTTGAGCAGCAGTTATTTTTGCTTGATGTACTTCATATGATAGCCTCAGATCAAGGATACTTAATGTTAGTGATAAAGAACTGCACATACAATTACAATATTTGAATCATAATCATGATAAGCTAACTTGGGGCTATGGATTAGATTTGCAATGGAGAGATAACAGATCAAGACTACTGTTCATATTCTGGATTTCTATGAATCATATTTACTTTGTTTAAATGGCATCAAATAATTGCATTTACTTTGCAACAAAACAATCCTAATCGTGAAAAAATGAGGGACTTTATTTTTGCAATTCCAAAGGACCCTCTACATGTTTTTTTCACTTTCCAAGCAAAGCTGACAAGAGAAATGTGTAGTATTTCCATGTTAAAAAAAAAGCATTCAAGTGATTCTTCATGAAAATACCTTGCGACTAGCTAGTGCCGCAGCAACGCCTGTGGCCAAAACCTTCAGATCCTCTCTTTCATCTCCCTTTATTTTGTTCACCTGCACAATAGAAATGAATTTCAATAAAATGCATACCATACATGCACGATCATTGCAGTAGAAACAAAGGGTTTCTCACCCTTTTCTCAATGTTTACTCCACTTCTTCTTGTTATAGGAAATATACTTGAAATCTTTGTGAGTACTGTAAGTGCATTACGAATTTCCATATATTCTGATGATTCCAAACATTGGACAAGCGACCTTGTTAATCGATTGCTCCATTTCCATGAAATCTGCATAACAGTAAATAGTTACAATAGAAAATGAAAGCAACTAGCATTCATGTAAAAGTGAAGTTAACAATCTTTGAGATACTGCGGAGTATTGAAATCAATACTAAACCAAGACATATGCATATAGCTCTATTAATACATCCAGTGGTCTCGTTTTTTATGCAAAAGACTTAGGCACCTTGTACAACAATAAACTTACCCGTGTATACTGTTGGAATGTCACTCTTGTGCTATTTGGATCCCGGTAAAGAATTGAAAATCCAGGCATGTTACCACATTCTTGTTCATATATTGATGCCTTGCTCTGCAAAGAAAAAGATAAGGAATAAAAAATAAGCATGCGCAAAGTATAGAAGTATGAACTCATAACAGTACAAAGCATAAACTTGCAAAACTCTACGTAACGCAACTCCCAGAAGCAATCAACATAAACATAGATTGTAGCCATCCTATGAAGCAGAATGAATGCAAAATGCCAAGAGAGTTCATGGCTGTAATTTCGGACCTTCCAATGGTATGCCATCTTCAATGTTTCATAAAGGAACCGTCCTAATCGACCAGCTTCATATTCAGTGCAGCAACATATCATTGGTTGAAGGATTTTACAAATAAGACAATCAATGTGATTGACTGTATTAAAGAAAGGAGTGCCAAGTGAATGCAATGTCTGAACAAATCTTGCACAATATACTGCATCAACCATGCTAAACACACAACGAGGAAAAATGCAGCGTTGCAAAAACTCCATATTTAACTTGTGTGTATCGGGACAAGACGTAAGCCACGAGTCCTTTTCACAAACAAGACGCTGATGAACAGCAGCCACATTTTGCTCCTGCTTTAACAAATCGGCAGATAAACGATCAAGTATCTCTTGTATTTTCTCCTTGTCCTTTTTTCTCTTAGTAATAGCTGCATATGAGTTGTCAGCACTTTCTTCAAGACTTTTCAATGCAGCACGTTGCCTACCAACTTCAGCCTCATATCGTTTCCGAGGAACATATAAATCATGCAATGTCAAGCCCCAAAATGTCAAATACAGCTCTGGAGAAATGCAATTCCAAGATTTCGATGGCAGCATAGAATGCACAGTTAAAACCAATTCTGACCACCTGTTATGGGAAAATATAGATACAAACATCAAAGAGAACATCAGGGCTACAATAAAAATAAAGAACATAATAAACAGAAGCATACATCAAGGGCTTGCCATGGATGCCGGATTCCAAAATCAGCTCAGGCGATCCATGTAAATTGTCGCTGTTATCTTCCACTCTGGCATAGTCCTTCGAGGTATCTGCAGGCCATGATAATAAAGACTCCTTGTTTGGCTTGAAAAGTCTCATCACAGGCCTATAAATAAGAAAAGCAACCTGAACAAGACATACGAAGTTAATATCATGTTGTACAATGGTAAGGAGCAAATGAAAAGAAGCTCAATAAAGAAACAGGTCATCCATTATAAAAGATTGATGGTGTCATTAAATTGCAGTTTTTGTTGGTTAGGATATTAGGATGTCATCAAAAAATCCTCCGAATTCTTAGATTCCTTCCTTCTTCAGGCCATCCGAAACACATGTGCTATGAACTGAGCCCTAGATGCCACTGTAAATTATGGGGACGAAAGTGATGAATAATGGAGTGTACTATATCATAAGACAAAAGGTAATTATCCCACTAGACTAGAACCATTCGAGTCTACCTGTAGCAACTAATGCTTGCTTTCAGGTAAATGCATTTGAGTCCTTGCAAATGTTCTTTCAACTTGTTGCACTATCGAACAAGCTTGATATCCTCCTGGTAACTTTGTTAAAATAGCAGATTTCATTGCACCAACATAATAACAAGTGCAATTGTGTTTGATTTTCTTCTCTGTTTGTTTCCTAATAGAGGCCCTTCAATCCGTTTTTTTCTAGCATAGACATCTTGGTTGAATGAATAAGAAATCCCTCGAAACACAAAAAGCTAACTTGTAACTGTCAACATTAATGCTAGCAACCCCAAAAGGGTGACAAGCTGCAGCAGACACAATCGAATGCCACAAATGCTCCTCCACATACAGACAAATCGAGAAGAAAACATGCTTCTGAGGGATGGAACACACCTCTGGCTCTATATGATATTTATGAACCAAATCATCTAGCGTTGGAACGAGTTGCGCATATGTTGTTGTTGGGGAAACAGCAACGGACAAGAAATCAACAAATTGTAGCAGTGCTCCATGGCATCTATCATACTGCTCGCTCACCATCTTTATATGAGGGGCATTGGCACTTGTAATAATGCTGAAAATGAAGACATCGTGTAGCAGACTTAATTATGAGATCAGACATAGCCTATGGAATACACATCATTTAATAGCTAGTATGTCTCTTACTTCGATCTTTGTTGTGCAATCAATAGCAAGAAAGGGATAGCCAATTTTGTATCATCTTTTGTGAGCAATGCATCCCGCAGTCTGTTTGTTGACTTTATAAGTGCCTGTAGGAACAAGAAAACATAATATTAGAGACATCATAACAAACATTACAGCTGATGGATAATGAAGCAAATAGAGAGAACCTTATTATTCCTAGTCATTCCAAATGCCGTGGCCTGAAAACGGAGTGTCTCTCCTCCACACATAGCTTCAAGCTGATCTTCAGTTACATTCTCAATATATTCCACATTTGCCATTTGTTGAATTAGTTCCTGAACACATTTGCCATTTGTTAAATGTGGTACTTACCCAGAATCTTGTGAATTCATACCTGTAAAATCACAAGTTCAATGCTTTCCCCTTTCTTTAATTGATTAACGATGTACTGAAATAGCCCACGTAGTTCCATTGAGGGGTATTTTTTGCACCTGCAAGCTCCTTGATGTAAGCATGTAATTTAATGAGACACGACCTTAAGATTCTTAGCTGAGTAAAGCTTACAAATGACCCCAAAACGAAGCAAGGGACTGCAACCAATCAGATAAGTTCAACCCATCTTCCTTGAGTTTTTCCCGACCGCCTTGTGCCAAGCGCTCCAAAACCACATACTCTAGAACATCATATTCCAACTGCAGACAACAAGAAGACTTGTTATCCTCCTTTAATTGGCACCAAGAAAAGAACAAAGAAATGTTACAGTAAATTGGATGCCTCTAGAATAAGTTTACAAAGAGCATTCTAGAAGGCCAGACATGTAGCAAAAACGCATGCCCATCTACAGCTAATAATATTCTGGAAGGAGGGACGAGTGGCAAAAGTGCAGCACAATCCAGGAAAACTTTACAAAAGATACCAAAAATAAATTCATATAAGTTTATCAACCATATAGAAAAAAAAGACTAAATTCGGGAGTTCAAAACCAGTTATTCAACTTTTAATATACCTAGTTTTGTCAATTCTAATACCAGAAGGAAACATAGCACACAAGAAAACTGTGTCTTTTCAAGGCCATGAAACACTAATATTTAATTTACATCTATGTTGGCCAGATTACATGCCTAACTACATTTTGTTATTCACCATTTGGTTTGCACACTTACCTGAGTAAGATACTTAAATGCATCCACAACAGGTGCAATCATGTCCTTATAAGCTTCGATCTGTAAAAACGGGGGAAATTGAACATTCATGACCTAGCACACAATCCTCTTACTAGACTAATGCAGCAGAGTCAGACATGCATACCTGGTGGACAATTGTCCTTAAGACTGTCATCGGGTTTGCATGGGCAATTTTAGCAACCATCCGTCCTAGCTGTTTCAAGTTCTCCTTTGCAAGCCTTTTCAATATGCGCCTCGTATCAAGCTGACACAATACATGCAAAATGTGTTAAGCTCCAAAAAAAGTAAAACAATTTACCACTAGAATAGTAATATCCTGCAAACTAGAATGATGGAAGTGTCACTGCAGCATAAAAGCAAAATCACTACAAAGAAAATTTTGACAGAGGGCACACCTTGGCAGTAAGACGTGCCGCCAAAAGCACTGGAATTTGTTCGTCGTCCTTTTCCCATTCACCATAGAGTCTATATCGTGCCTGTCAAAGGATTCAGGCGCACTTAAAAAACAACAGAAAAGCAATATTATCTTTTCTTCTTAGACACAAAGAACAAATGAGGTATATTTGCAGATATACATTAAAATGTGCTTGTATGTTCACTTATGGCATTATCACAAATCTGGAAGGTTCGATGAACAAAACAGCTCTGAAGGCTATCTTTTTTTGCTTTAGCGGAGTATGTGTGTTCAGAGTGCGGCTGGCTGAAGCGAGGCCAAAAACCCAACTCTGCACGTCCATGGAGGGTGGTCTGAGATCAGGATGAAAGTCATAGTTGAGACAGATGAATATTCCTGCTTGGGATAGGTGTTCCCATGCGCTCTCTTGCGGTTATGCAGCTGAAGGCCTATTGTGAAAGCTCATATTTCCCATACGGGCGATTTGTTGCAGCGGCCGATTGTACAGAGCCGGCATGCATTTCTTTGTAATGGAGAAGATATTGTCAACTGTGAACGGATTGTTTGTTTATGTAAATATTGTTGTTGGTAGAATAGAAAATTGCATGCTTGAGTATTTAATCAGCATACCTAAGCGAAACTACAGGCTTAAGCAGAACTTACCTCATAAGGAAGAAGACTCATTACTTGCCATAACTCACGACTAACTGCTGGGTTAGCTGGCAATAACTGTAGAGATGGAAGCAAACAAGCACCCAATGCATCCTCCACTCTCATTCGTGCCTCCCTGAGCCCAGATCTTGAATCTTTACGTTCATCTTGATATCGTGCAAATGATAAATAGTATTCCTTCAAAACCCGGCAAACCTGCGACCATCTAAAATGTCAGAATATGCAGCAATAGTACAGAAGACAGCATGCTGTAATTGATACAGATACCTTTTGCATCAGAATCACATCACAGTGAAGATAGGGCCCAGCATAGAGCAGCATTTGGAAAACATCTTTGCCCAAGTCTATCAAAGACAGAACTTGTAAACTGCTGCTTGATCTTGGTTCAGTTGAGCGATGCGCTCCTTTATAATGAATAGATATTATCTTCGCAATGGCCCTAATGGGGAAGAAAAAGGAATTTGGAATAAGCTATAAATGCGGGGAAAGAATTCCATGTGTGTTGAAGTAAGTAAAGTTCAGACCTTAACAAGCCTGCACAAATCTGAGGATGTGCAACTGGGTTAAGTGGAGCAAGACGGTCAAATAAGACCTGTGCATGTGGCCTGCAACAAAACCGATTGACAAAAAATTCAACATCTCACTAATTTTATAGACAAAAAGGTCCGCATTCATTATAGTTACCAATCATCAACAAAAAGAAAACCATCAAGTAATCCCAGTTTTTGATTGCTTAAAAGATCCAAGGACCGTTCAGCAACAGCCTCAATTTCCATATCCAGAGCAGCATATAAATCAACAGTGACATCCCCAGGCTTTTCTTCCTCCATCAAATCCTTTCCTGTTGCAGCCAGATTTATTTTCCCTATTCTATTGGCCTGTCAAATAGATGCTGGGCTTTAGAATGCTATCTCCTCATGAACTATCAAATACAGAAAACATACAACCTCGTCTATTCTCCTTTTCGATATTTCATCATATTGCTCAAATGCATCTTCATCTCTTGGCCACAAATGAACATATCTGATGCAAAAATACAATTCATTAGTAGTTTAAAATCTGACTTGGCTGAAAATGACTGGCGGTATTTTGGATCATTATCCATTGGGCATATCCTATAAACAGGGTCCTCACAGCTGGAGAGAACTTTGCTCTGACACCTAGCTGTCTATCATGGTCACTTGGATACAAGAAGTTTCCTGCATGCATTATAAATCTTGCTTTTCTTTCTTTCTTTCTCAAACCTACTCTTGTTAAGAACCTACTGTTAATAGCACTGTATGAGAAACATCATCCTAGGCACAACTAAACATTTCGCAAAAAAATTCGTAGAAAGACTCAATGAGGTGTATTTCATACAGTACTTACTAGTCAACAGTGGCAGCGGCAATAATCCATTTTGATAGTACCAAAAAAAACAGAGCATAATTGAGACTTACATGCTGTCCAAATCAACGTAATTCTCTTTAATAAGAGAAGCTGTCAGTCTATATAAGCTCGTAGGAACTGCTTCTTCAACTTCAATCCGCTGATAATATTGGAATTTGAATCCAAGTATATGGGAGATGTGTGACTGCAAACATATTGACCGGGTGAAGAATGATTCTCATTTCTCCTATTCAATGATGCTCAAGAAAACTAACCTTTGGAAAAAGTGGTATGAGTTCCAGAAGCAGTTTATTTCCAGGATGCAACTCGTAACACTCTAGAACCTGCCAAACGTCCAATGTTCAGTGCAGTTGCAAATTTGTTGGAACCCCCATATGAATTATCAAATTACAACTTACAATATCAAATACACGGTTTGGATCCAAATCAAAATGGCCAATAAGAGACTGCTTGCAGACATGTCAGAAGCAATTTGTTAAATTCTCACACTGACACAGCACGAATATAGAAAAATATGTCAAAAACAATATCTCAATTTATGCTAATGAAAAATATGTCAAATACAATATCTCAACTTATGCTAATGACGGAATACTTTTGGTGTCTCTAAGTTGCATTCTTATTTGTCTTTCCATATGAAGTACACCTCTATATAAATCAAGAGGCCTCCTGAAAATGTTAATTAAGTATTTTTCTTTCTTTAATTTCTTTATGTAGCTTGTGCATGGGTAATACAACAAAGAAAAGAAACGAAATGAACCCAGAAATTTGTCAAACCTGCAGGGGAAGTAATACATACAAGGGACTAATGTCACCTAGTTAACGCTAGTTCAGACAAAGAAAAAACAGAAGATTTATTAATGACTACTGACGGAATAAACCATCATTTTGATCCTACAAGGGCATGAGCGTCTTAGGCATTCAACATGAACTATTACATTCCGATGCAAGGAATTGCATAAAAATGTCAATACTATTCAGCATAGTGGAGGTGTCCCATTTGCCATTCTGGTCAATCTGAAATCAGCCCGAATATCAGCATTAGCACAAGCGCCCTTTAATGTTTTACCAAACTGCCTCTCATGAAAGGACTGTTGTACATTTGAATTGCTGCTAACTTTGTTTTCTGAACGTAGATAATGTTTTTTCCTTGAGATCAAGAGACTTGGTGAGTTCCAAAATACATTATCCTTCTTCGATGGCCCATTTTTATTCAGTTATTAATATGGCCATCCATTTATATAGAGCCTATGGCACACACAATTCCTTTTGCTTGTTCTCGGCCTAAAGATGAAATTCTTGCCAATATTCGCTTGTACTTTCCCATCTTAACAGAAAACAAGACGTGAAACTGCTTGCCTTGAATTTTCTAGGCTCAAAAACCTCATTCTTAGAGGGTGTTCCTGCTTTTCAAAAATAGTTTGTGAATATGCTAGTCAGAATAATGCATGAGCTGCTATAATTTTGTCAACCGTCGAAAGAGGCAATGACATCTGGCTCTTGAAATATAATAGACAGGGCATAACTACTAGAACAAATATATGACACGTGAACCAAGTATTTTTTTCCCTCCCTATGGGATTTTGGTCACTTAGAACAATAAAGTTGACATGTGTGCAAACACATAAAGCATTGAAACTGAGTAGCTAATAATAAAAACAATTGTAACACCTTTAATGTGCTTATGCTGGTTGGCGATGTTTGTTCATCAGACTGAGCCTGATTTAGGAGTGTCAACTGCAAAAACACATTCATAATAAGAAATAGAAAAGTTAAAGTATCTGTACAAATTGCCAGTGAAACTTACCAGTTTTGCATATCCTTCGCTTTCCTCTCGTAAAAGGTTAAATTTAGTTTGTTGATACAAAAGACGGGTGTTCACTCTGACCTAATCCACGAATCCACAAAGATTACAAACAGAAGAAAAGAATTTGAGTAAATGATAAAACCGACTGCTAGTACGATCATATGCTTATTATGCAGCACTAGATCCTTGCCATTTCCTTTATATAAACCAGCAAATTTTGAGGTGGAAAAAAGCATTTTGGGGCATATATGTTGATAACCAGTGGAGACAATAACCCTAAGCACCCATTCTATGTACCAGAAGTCATTTCTGCGTGTGTTTTTTTAAGCACAGGACCCATACTGCAATTAATTTCATCCCAACAACTTGGGAAAGAAATAAGGAAATTTTATAGAAAACCAAAAACATCTCAAGAGACCAACAATGCAGTCTGACGGTTTTTATTCGTCAATATTTACATGAAGTGTCAGAATAAGAGGACTAGGCTCGTTTACGATCTTTAATTGATGTAAAACTTAAATAGGTCTGCAATGAGTATAAGGATTTTAATAAAAGCAAACTTGTTTAGGTTGCTTTTGCTGATCAGATCGCACTCTGAAATGTCCCACATTGACTGCTCAAATTATGCCTTCTTCTTGTGAACCCCTTAACTTTAAATTTGCATTAATTTATGCTCAAACAGTTTGGATCAGATAGCACACCTCTTTAGACTTCAAATCAGGTGCTTTTATTTTTATTAACTCGGCTTCCCATAGGAATTCGGCCTGCACACACATTCATTTTTAAACAGCAAAACTAACAATAATGTTCTCTTTGAGCAGTTGTTAATGCAAAAAACTCCTATTAAACATGATAAATAGAGATCTATTTATAAAACAATCATTTCCAGAAGATGTACAGCATGCAAATATCAGCTAAAACATGAAACAATTTAGTTAGTAAACCAAATAAGCATCAGATGTAATAACCCTGATAAGCCTCTCGTGATTAATAAAGCAGAAAACGAGCTTCCAATTGCTGTTTCAGGAGGACAAAAGAATCACACGGGAAGAATTAATAGGCAAATAAACAAGAATACATGTGCATAAGAAACAGCTCCAGCTTTAACTGTATAAATGATGACACTCTCAACATTTGGCCATGGAAAAATCATATTTGCGTTTCTTCACAAGCATTGCTCACCTCACATCTTTCTTGGAACAGCTTTACAGGAACAAGACCTGTGTCCACAAGCCACTTCGCCTGTAACAAATACATTTAAATAAAAGATTGAATGAACGGAACCGCGTCGTCAAACAAGGAAGGAAGGTCCTGCTTACAAGTTCGATCAGTCGGTTACGGAGCTCCCCAGGAAGTGTGAGCTGTGATGTCAAATAAATGCAATGATGCACGTAAAAAGATGAAACTTTATTTGAGAAAATAGAATCGTGACTCAATGATCCATTGTCCTTACAATTCAAATAAATTTCACAGTTCAAAAGTCATGAATCTTATGTACATCCTTTAGACCATTGATGTACAAATTTAAAACAGAAAAATCAAGAGACATACCTCTTGACCCATGTGGGCAATTGAATCAGCAAATTGAGATGCAACACCATCCTTCAGTTTGCCTTCCAAAAGCTCCACTGCATCCAAGGCTACCTTGCACTTGCTCAAAGGCAAATCCCCACGAACCTGTGTAAAAGATTAAAAGATGAGAAATACGAAAGCGGGAGATATTCGTGATGCCTGGCTTCACCCCTTTCAGCTATAAATTAAAAATGATGTGCAAAACCAGTCTTTCAAAGTAATGCATACCACAGTCCAAGAAAGTTCATATATAAACCGGTCAAGTGGCACTCCCACCCGCAACTTTGGCGCAAAATTTGCCGTTTTCCATTCACGAACACGTTCTTCAGTTACATATTTGCATTCTAAAGCCACCATGGTCATCATATTGAATATATTATTGACAGACACACAATTGTTTGTTTCTGGGTGAGGCTTGTCCTACTGCAATTTAAGTAGAAATTGCCCACCAAAACCTGTAAGAAAACAGGCAAAATATCTTAATATGGTAATTTTGTGATTCCATTTTGAATAAGGCTGAAGGTTTTTGAACTTTGAATCTATAAACTGCAATCAGTTTGCCATATGGAGCTTCTTTGGAACTGCATAAACAGCATTCTGATAAATTTACTCATGCTCGGGCATCCGGATTCAGTATAAAAAAACATGACTGGCATACAAAACAAGTGCCATGATTAAAGGTCACATAATTACAAAGATGATTAGTTTATTTTCATTGAATGTGTATTATAACTGGCATGTACATGTAGTCTCATATCCCTTGCAAATAGTCACCATAAGTGCATTTTTAAGACATAGCTGCTTACGTTGCATAGCTTATTGCTCTTTCAACTGAGCAGCCATTCCTCCTCCTACAAATCAGGTTTCTCTTCCTACCAGAAATGCCAACTATTTCAATTCTGGACTGCCATCTTTTCCATTCCTCCTTCACTAGCTTATTTCGTCCTTCAACATTCTTCTTTCTTGGAGAATCATTCCTCAGCTTTATACGCTTATAACAGATAGGCAATGCAACTGTGTCCATTGCTATTCAAGACAAAAAGCCCTCTAAGCAAAAAAAATTCAGATGTAGCTCCATTTGAAGAAACCGCCGAAGTGCAGCTTTTACACCAGTTTCACCTGAAGAGTTAAAGTTAGTTCCTTCATTGATGCTGAACGAACTATCGAACTGTTTACAACGCTTGCATTTTGAGCTTCACAAATATCTCTGAATCCAAGGCATGCCTCCCTACAGCAGCAATTACACAATTACATGCCGTACACCTCCTCGACTGATAATGTCATTCGTTTGGGAATAATATACAATCAAAGTCTTATGCAGACATGCTGCCATTCTGGCACACACGGTAACAATGTTTTAGCAAAGAATTACTGAAAAAACTCCTTCAGAAATCTCGGCCTGTTCTCGAGGCTGCTTTTGTATCATGAAATCCCATATGAAGAAACAGCCGTTTGACAAAGGCGTAGGCATAAACTCTTTTTACCTTTTTGTTTGTGCTGAGGACGAAGCTGCTGCTTGGCCGAAGTTGCTGTATGAATATCACCGACCGAACTCGCCATTTGAGCAGCGGAAGGGCCGGGTTAGGGTTGCGAAAGACCAATTGCGAGGAATGGGTTCCGGCTTGCCATGAATGAGGCCATTTGCAGCACTGCTGTGCCCCACGGCACTGTTGTTTTACTATATGCTAATTTTTTCGAAAATCAAAACTCTGTGTTAAAGTGAATGTTAAATTTATTTTTTACAAATAGATTTTTTTGAAAAATCAAAACTCTGTGTTTAAAGTGAATGTTAAAGTTTATTCACAAATTTTGTGAGAATTTTGTATTTTTTATCCTATTCAATGATCCTATCCAAGTATCCTTGTGAATTATCAATTGCAACTTACAATATCCAACTCATGGTTTGGATGGCTACGAGATTGTTTTCAGAGAAGGATATACATGAGATTCTCATATTGACAAGCAAGTTCTTTTGGTGTTCCTAGGTGGCATTTCTATATCAAATACTCTATGCATGATCGAAGCAATCTTTCCGTGGATGATAAAAAACAATTCAATTCAAATTTATGCATCGATAATGCTACAAGAAAGAAATTAAAGGAACCCAAAAACTTGTCAATCCTACACAGGAAGTAATACATACTAGTTAACATAGTTAGGCCACCTAGTTAACATACGTTCAAATGATGATGGAATTTTAACGTCCACGGGAAGCCGTAGCTTATGGGACATTTTACAACACATCCAGATGGGTCCTGCCCCCAGCACTATACGTGGCTGAAGTGGGTCCTTTCCCCAACAACTTTACATGGCCACTTTCACAATGAGGTGTTGAAACCGTGACCTTAGCTAAGTATGGCAGTAACACTTGTTAACACTTGGTTTGGAGAAAGAATAGATACAACACTTGATGTATGTTTAAGCCATGTAAGGTGTAGATAGATGAAGTACAAATGACATTCTCCTCCTATAAGGAGGCATGAGCTTCTTAGGCATTCAAGTTAAACTATTGCATTCTAATGCAAGACAAGCAAGAAAATGTGTATCAATCTTAATAGTATTCAGCATGATGGAGGTGTGCAAATATCAAGCATTAACATGACCTATCTACAATGTTTTATCAAATTTCCTCTTCTGAAGGTATTGCTTATGTTTTTGTTTTTCTGCTTTCTTGTTCTCTTGGACATGCGCTAATGATATTCCTTTGAGATGAAAAGACTCCCCTTTCTTTGTTAAGTCTCCAAGTACATCATCATCCTATGATGACCCAGACTTTGGAGAGGGATGTAAAACTGATCCCCTTGGACTTTATAGGCTCAAAAGGGCTTGTTTGTTCATGATGTTCCATCTTTATGAATAAGGTTTATGGATAACGAGCAAATTACCTAAATGCCCCTATATTTTGTGTATTCTACCAAAATAGCCCTTGTATTTCAAATATTTTTCCAAAATGCCCCTGGTCAATAAAATACAACTATATTATAGCATAATTACCTAAATGCCCCCAATTATTTAAGAAATTACTAAAACGCCCCTGAAATACAATAAAATTTACTAAAATGCCCCTGCTTCACAAAAATGGACACATGACCAAAAAAAAATTTTGACACATGAATGTCCTTTGAAGATAATTGATTACTGGAAGATACATTCTGAATGATATGTATATGGTAGTTCAGGGGAGTGGTCTTGAACGTTAGTCTTGGTGGACTAGCATGGGGTGCGTAAGCTTGGCAAATTATTGGCAAGACATGGCAAATAAATGGCTACAAGGGATCGGCTACAAATGGGAACGACTGTTTTTGGACAATAGCTACAGTGGTACTAAGACGAACAGAAGGAAGAGATTCAGACATTCTTCCCGACAGACTGTTTATTCTGATACATAAACGACAGCATCTATTCAGCCTAGAACTTACCTCTGCGACCTTGTCTAAGAAGAATCTATCTTGCATCTTGGTTCTTCAGCCTCAGCATCCAGTGACCATCTTTGTACTTCCTTAGACAATCTTATCCAAAGTTTGTGAGTAGTGGATTGAGAATTTGCCATTGCCCTCTGTCTTGAGTAATCTGCCAGTTCTTAGCACTGTGTGACCCGGTTGGGCGGTGAAATACCATGAGTTAGTTCTATTGTCAAAATTTTCTCTGCAGTATTTTCGACCTGGCAATCTGCAATGGGCTGGCACATTGGCCATCCTCCGGCCACTACACTTGCCGGCAGGAAAACCAGGGGGGAGGTCATAGTGTGGTCGACTATGTGATATTAGAGGAGCGGAACTTGCATCTCCTCAGGCAGCTTGATGTGGGCACTGCATCTAGGGATTACTATCTAATTTTGTTAGATAGTAATCCCTAGATGTGGGCACTGCATCTAAGGATTACTATCTAATGTTGTTACCCCACGGCACTGTTGTTTTACTATATGCTAATTTTTTCGAAAATCAAAACTGTGTGTTAAAGTGAATGTTAAATTTATTTACAAATCTTTTTTTTTTTTTGAAAAATCAAAACTCTGTGCTTAAAGTGAATGTTAAAGTATATTCACAAATTTTGTGAGAATTTTGTATTTTTATTTATCCTATTCAATTATCCTATCCAAATATCCAATGTTCACTGCACTTGGTATGAGTTCCTCTTCCAAAATATCCAATATTCACTGCAACCCAACTATGTCGGAACTTGCCATGTGAATTATCAATTGCAACTTACAATGTCCAACTCGTGGTTTGGATGGCTACGAGATTGTTTTCAGAGAAGGATATACACGAGATTCTCATATTGACAAGCAAGTTCTTTTGGTGTTCCTAGGTGGCATTTCTATGTCAAATACTCTATGCATGATCTAAGCAATCTTTCCGTGGACGATAAAAAACAATTCAATTCAAATTCGTGCATCGGTAATGCTACAAAGAAAGAAATAAAAGGAACCCAAAAACTTGTCAATCCTACACAGGAAGTAATACATACAAGGCCACCTAGTTAACATACGTTCAAATAATGATCGAATATTAACATCCACGGAAAGCCGTAGCTTATGGAACATTTACAACACATCCAGATGGGTCCTGCCCCCAGCACTATACGTGGCTGAAGTGGGTCCTTCCCCCAACAACTTTACAACATGACATGGCCACTTTCACAATGAGGTGTTGAAACCGTGACCTTAGGTATGGCAGTAACACTTGTTAACACTTGGCTTGGAGAAAGAATAGATACAATCATTGATGCCTGTTTAAGCCATATAAGGTGTATTAGAGAAGTACAAACGACGTTCTCCTCCTATAAGGAGGCATGAGCTTCTTAGGCATTCAAGTTAAACTATTGCATTCTAATGCAAGACATGCAAGAAGATATGTATCAATCTTAACAATATCTGGCATGATGGAGGTGTACAAATATCAAGCATTCGCATGACCTATCTATAATGTTTTATCAAATTTCCTCTTCTGAAGGGATTGCTTGTGTTTTTGTGTTTCTACTTGCTTTGTTCTCCTGGACATGTGCAGTTGCTCTTGTTTGGCAGCATCTTCGACCTGCTAATCTGCAATGGAATGGCGTCGTGGCCATCCTCCAGTAGATACACTTGCCGAAATGAGAACCAGGGGGGCGGACACAGTGTGGTCGACTATGTGTTCATGGAAGACCGACCCCTCATTACGCATTACGACTTTGGCACAGCAAGCTAGGATGAGGAAGTGCACTCCGACTACCAGCCCCTCCTCTTGAGGGTATCGTTATAGGTCGCCCGCGCAACCGTTCCCTCGGCGACTCAAATACCCCAGTTGTGCCTGGACTATGACCGAACAGAGAGCTACACACAGATGGTCGAGCAGGGCCTGACAGAGATATGGCAGCTCCCCATACTACAGCAACAGACCGTCCGCCTGATCCAGATCCTCATGGCAGACATAAACACATGCTTCGTGAGGGGCCGCTCGCACGGACAAGTCAGGATCTCCACCTTCCCACATAATCGTTGGTTTGATGAGGAATGCTGCAAATTGAAACGCCAGCTCTGCCAGGTCACTGACCCCAGTGAGGGCCCCCAGGCCATCGCTCAGTACTGCAACTTCCTCAAGCGCAAAAAGGCTGTGTATCTTGCAGAATGCCAGCACCAAATGTTCTGCCTCTTGGAACGCCACCCTAGGAGATTTTGGAGAGAGGTGATGAGGAAGGCATGGCAACCTCTAGGAGACATTACTGCAGAGCGGTGGGTCCAGTACCTGCAACACCTGTATGATCCTTTCGGCAAACAGGAACCAGTGCCCCCACAGACGGGGCTACCACTAACCATCGCAGTAAATGACGTGATCATGGGCCTCCAACGCCTGGCTAATAGAAGGCAGCAGATTGAATGGTATGCAGCGGAACTCTTCAAATGGGTCCGGCCGCCAATGGTGTTCGTACTGACAGTAATGTTCAACACAACACTATAGGAAGGACTTCCGGCTCGACGAACTTGCAGCAGGGTGGTCCCCATATACAATACCGGGGACCCGAACTGCTCGGCCAATTACCGCACCATAATGGTCAGCTCTCTCTCTCTCTCTCTCTCTCTCTCTCTCTCTCTCTCTCTTTGCGTAACTTCTGGATACCATTAACGAGCAGCGGGTCACTATATGGGCGGAGAGCTCAGAGGTTCGTGCTCTCACCCAGGCAGGCTTCTGCCCAGGCCACTCCACCATCGATCATTTATTCACCATGAGAGCCATCATCGAGGATAGCTGGACCGCAGACAATACCTCTACTGTTGTTTCGTCGACTTCGCGAAGGCCTTTGACACAGTGCCTCGAGCAAAGTTGTGGAGCAGATTGCAGCAGCTCATCACTCTCCTAGACGTGCAGAATGCAGTATACAAGTTGTATGAGGCATGCTCCGGATGTCTGATGCCATCGGGGCCGCTAGTGGACAGCAGTATTGGAGTGCGCCAGGGTTGTCCCCTTTCGCCAACATTGTTTGGCATCTGCATTGACCAGTGTGGAGCAGTGGATAGAGGAACACGGGGGAATGGGCATCCGCTGGTACACCACATTGTAAGACAGCTCATCTACGCTGATGATGTTGACCTCTTGGCACACACCCCGAAGGACATGCAGTGCCATCTAGATGCTCTTGCCACTTTCTGCCAGTATACGAGTGGGCAAGTCAACTTGGCTAAGACTAAGGTCCTGTTTGTCTCGTCATCTCAACACCCAAGGCCACTCTCCTTCACATACCAGGGGCAAACCATACAAGTGACTCCCACATACATACAAGTATTTGGGAATCGATTGCTCGACTACCACGCACTGGGATAGCTGCATCCGGTTGCGGGTTGCTGCAGGCTGGAAGGCATTACATGCAATGCAGGACAATAGTCATCAGGCAGACATGTATGCTTGGGATCATCAGCCACACCTGTTCAGAGCTTTGGTTGAGCCAGTTCTCTTCTACGTGGTGGAAGTTTGGGGCTCGATCATATCCGCCACCACATGGGGCGACCTTGAGCGGGTGCATAAGGCTTTCTTGTACGAGTACTCGAGGTGAAGTCTACGATGTCGTATCAAATTTTGCTCCAGGAAACAGGTTTCCTGCCACTTCAGCGAGTGGCCATGTGCCTCCACCTCCTGTACTTCCAGAAGGTAGTTCGCATGGAGGAGGACCACCTCCCTGCGGTGGCCTTAACAGTCGCGATGGGCCTGCAGCGTCTTAAGACCTGCTGGAAGGACAAGCAGGCCTAGTGGCTATCCCAATGGCATGTCCGGGCACACAGGTGCGGACGTGTTCGCACGAAGAAGGAGCAAGAGGAAATGAAAACATACTGGGACGCCTGCTTTTTTAGCAAGTTGTGGGACAGTGAGGCTCTGGCACAGGTCAAGCTGGCACACTACATGCTGCAAGTGAATCCTACACTCAAGCGAGGGCCCACATCAGTACATGCACACCCTGCTGCCCATGAAAAAATGCAGGCTCATATCTGCCATTCGCATAGGTGGGCACCGCCTCCGTATTGAAACGAGGCGATGGCCAAGGGAAGCACGTGAGGGCAGGACTTGCTAGTACTGCCACCAAAGGGTCATTGAAGATGAGCATCATGTTATGCAAACCTACCCCTCATATGAACAGATTAGGGCCCGGTATCCTCGACTGATAGTGCCGAACCAGCCACTGCATCTCTTACTGAGTTTGATGCGGTGGGATCTCTTGGGTTGTGATGAAGTCATGGATGAGCTGCATCGGCTCTGCCCTTTTGGCTCCAGATGACATTTTTTCTATAGTACTTGTGTCGTAATGCACCGGATGTTTCCCTTTATATGGGTCCCATAGGCCATTTGGTCTCCGTGGACGATGGGCCAGAATAGAATAGAATAAAATATAATAGAATAGAATAGAATATATTCTATTCTATTCTATTCTATTCTATTCTATTCTATTCTATGAATAGAATAGAATAGAATAGAATAGAAGAATAGAATAGAATAGAATAGAATAGAATAGAATAGAATAGAATAGATTCTATTCTATTCTGGCCCAAATTTTGGAGGGGGGTGTAAAACTGCTTCCCTTGGACTTTATAGGCTCAAAGGGCTTGTTTATATGATGTTCCATCTTTATATATAAGTAAGGTTTTATATTTTGCGTATTTTACCAAAATAGCCCTTGTATTTCAATTATTTCCTAAAATGCCCCTGTCAACAAAATACAGCTGTATTATAGCATAATTACCTAAAAGTCCCCCAATTAATCAAGAAATTACCAAAATGCCCCTGAAATACGATAAAATTTACTAAAATGCCCCCGCTTCACAAAAATGGACACATTGACAAGAAAAACTTTGACATATGATGTCCTTTTAAGATAATTGATTACTATAAGATATATTCTGAACCAATAGAAGTCAAATTATGCTCATGGGCATAGTCTTAGATACACTCTCCTTTCTGCAGGATTGCAGTTACTGCATGTTTCATATGAGATATGTGCATGTGCATGCCTCTAGATCCGCTACACAAGGCTCATTGCCACCAATGACTTTGAAGATTGTCTCGTTTGGCCTAATGCTAGTATATTGATGTGAAATAATATTTGAATGCCTATAGAGGTGTGATTTATAAATCCAGTGATTTTGGTTTTGATGATGAAATAAATTGAAGATATTACATCACCACCAGTTGCTCATTGTCAATGAGAGTGTCAAAAAAGGAAAGGCATTCACACTGAGGATGGTGGCCCACAAACGAGGCCATTACGATGTAAGACTTACCAAGAGGTTGGGCATAATCGTCGTAGCTGTCGTGCACGACTAGCATGAGATGTCACATGGAATGTTCTTAAAAGGATTCACTTCTATTGGTTCAAAATGAATGTTCTAGTAATCAATTCTCTTAAAAGGGCATCATGTGTCAAAGGGTTTTTGTACTATGTCAATCTTTTGTGAAGTTGGGGCATTTTGGTAAATTCTAATGTCTTTGAGGGGCATTTTGGTAATTTCGTAAGTAAATGAAGGTCATTTAAGTAAATATGTTATAATACAATAGTATTTTGTTGATCAGGGGCATTTAGAGAAATAATTGAAATACAAGGGCTATCTTGGTAAAATATGCAAAATATAGGGGCATTTGGGTAACTTTCCCATGGATAAATAAACGTACACATAATTGGTCAAAGTACTTTATGATGCCAGAGGCAACGACATCTCTTAGACTATAATGAAGATGAAATGCTCCTCCAATTTAGCCATATTCAAGCCACCACAATGGGCATTTCCTTCCTCACAATTTTAAAATGGAGCAATACACTTGCAAAAGTAGAGATGCTAAACTGGGGTGGATTGCAATTGCTTGTGGTTGTCACTAAGTTACTCAATCATACTTTTGCATGCTTTTCCTCTTGACTGGACGATGAACAAGGTAGTTTCAATTTATAGTTATCAAACTATTATGTCACCTACTAGCAAAACTTTAATATTGCATGTCATAAAGATCCATTTATAAATAATTGAATTGAATTGTATTTTTCTCGTCTATAGAGACCAGACGGCCTATGGGATCGAAACAACAAAGAACAGCCACCTATTACTGTGCAAGATTAAAGAAAGCCCCGCCTTAAAGAGTTTTTTAGGGAAAGACCTTAGCAGTAATAGGTCAACTGATGAACTCTACATTTGTTCATGTCAATGTAATGATCGAGGATACAATTGAGTTCTCATCTCCATTATCTCCTGGAAGCCAAGTGTGCCTACTGAAGGTGTATTCATCACTACAACCAACCCGTCATATCGTGCCCTTATATGTGAGAATGTTGGGAAATGTTGAAGGGTGGGACTCTCATCTTCAATAAGTCCCAACTGACAACATTGAAACGCCATATTTTTTCGTTCTTCTCGGCCCATCTGTCTTTTGAGGTGGTGTGCTCATGTGTGAATGGACGCAATCATTTCATGATTTTTCATGGGCAAACGTGTTAACAAGTACCGTTGCGGTCCCTTTACAAGCATAGGATTAATCTAGCAGCTCATCTCTGTGCAGGATCCACGTGCACAATTGTGAGTCAGATTAAGTGAAGATACGTGGGCTCATTATTTGTGAATTGAAAAATGTCGTTGGGATGCTACACCGTAGGGAAGCTTGTGTACATACTGGCAATCAAATAAAGTGAAAGCCTAGGGATGCACTTAGAAAAAAACGTCGAAAATATATGAATGTATGGGAGGGGTTTTTTTGGGGCCAAAATCGTATGTATAAGTATGAGTGGGATTTTTTTGCTTGATTTCTGTATATATACAAAGGAAATATGGTAGGGGCATATGAAATATGAGGGGGTATTTTCTCCTACTAAGCATGACCTCCGTGGGACTGTTGGCATCATACCTTCAGGAGGTCATGGACATGCGAGCACAACTATGCCTTTCGGGGTAGTACTGAATCCACTTGTGTAATTGAACAATGCGAGTGTGGCATGCCAATGGCCACCCTCTCTTTGTGGTAGCATGCTACTTTCCACACGCCGAGAGTAACTTCTACAACACTCATTTGGGCGTAGATAGTTTGGAGCCTTATGTCGATCTATATGATGACATTCAACAACATAAACGATTGGGCAAGGTCTTTTTGCTTGGAGATTTTAATGCAAGTACGGGGTCAGGGTAGGTATTGAAATTTGAGCCCTTGGCAGAAGATGTGTTGCAGTTGAACTTCATAGAAGTAACTTGGTTGAGGACATCAGATGGCCATCATATTACATGCTATGGTAGGCAGTTGTTGCTGCTATACAATGTCTTTGATTTGATCGTCTGCAATGGGCTGGCCCAATGGCCATCCTCCAGGCAATGCACATGCAGAAATGAGAACCAAGGGAGCAGCTCCAGTGTTGTGGATTGCATATTAACGGAGGAACATGATATGCATCTGATCACCCATTTTGGCATTAGCACAACCAGTCAGGATGAGGAGGTAGACTTGGACCTCCTACACCTTTTCTTGCATATGGAGTGACAGGTTATCCGTGAACCCATTACCCCGACATTCTGGGTGCCCCAGTTGCGCCTGGATTACGACCATGCAGAGACTTATGCCTAGATGCTTGAGCATGACCTGGAGGGCATATTGCAGGCTCTCACACTGCAGCAGCAGACAACCCAATTGAGTCAGATGGTCATGGCGACTGCCGATATGTGCTTTGAAAGAGGACGCTCGAGAAGGCCCCTAGGAGCTTCCACTTTTTACCGTAATGGGTGGTTTGATGATGAATGTAGGGAGTCAAAACGGAGGCTTCGACGGGTCACCACTCCCACCTTGCGCCCGCATGCCATCAGCCACTATCGTGCCTTCCTCAAGGACAAGAAACCCATATACCTCACACAACAACAACAACAACAACAACAACAACAACAACAACAACAACAACAACAACAACAACAACAACAACAACAAC
>JAANSK020011135.1:0-18442 GCA_011763485.2 Isoetes engelmannii
GATGCCCGTGAGGTCATAGACCTCACAGATAGTAGTGACGATGGTGTTACATCCCGTGCAATTTCTCGTCCACCTCCTCCTATTCCTGTCCATGCTGCTGCACGCTCGGCTATGGCTCGCCCAACTCAGTTGCTTCCTCTGTTTCTGCCACATGGCCCAGTACTTCCACAGCCTGTTCCATTGGCCTCACATATGTCGGACATACCCCATCTAATTGCCTCTGGGCTTCCTGATTCTCGGGTTGCTAATCCCGAGGCTCAACACGGGCATGTCGGTGGTGAACTTATAGAGAATGTAGTCTCCATTAACACCATAGCTGAAAGCGTGGCTGCTGCAGTCAGAGTGCTAAGAATTCAGCTTGGTAATGAACTTATAGAGAATGTAGTCTCCATTAACACCATAGCTGAAAGCGTGGCTGCTGCAGTCAGAGTGCTAAGAATTCAGCTTGGTAGCCTCTTCTATGCATTAAAACAAGCCCTGGCTGCTGTGGAATGGGAAATCATTAACGTGAATGTTGAGCAGAGGAACGCCTTGAGGGCTCATATGAATCTGGCCATGGGTATATTGGTCCGGGAATTGAGGAGGATAGATGCTTTGCAGCGGCGGCACGCCGCTGCATTGCATCTAAGATATAACTAGGATGTTTCATTCCTGCTTGTCTTCGTGTGGTTCTGTGTGCTAGGTTGGTATGATTTGTGGCGCGTGTGCTACATAGCAAAGTTGTGAACACTTAAAAAAAAAAAAAAAGGGTTGCATACCATTTGTACATATCATATGACTGTGGATAGCATCTGTGAATAAGCATGCCTGCATGGGATTAGCCCCCCGGTTTTAGGCCGTGGAGGAGCATTTAGGAATCCGCCTTGTGGAGGGGGTTCGAATCCCCCTGCTCCTTTTGCTTTCGTTGTATGATGTTTTATAATGTTGGCAGTGATGGAGGCTGGAGGTTGGGGCCACGTGCCAAGTTATGGTGCATTCTGGTGCATGTTGCATTGACTTTACAGTTGACTGTACGGTTGACTTCATAACCTTTGGCTGAAATCATATGCTAACGTGGATTATGGGGTTTGACCCCATCTTGATTTAGGCGGACGACTCAGGATCCACGACAGGGAATCTTTTTTGGAATATCTTGGCCATCAATGGCCAGGATGTAACGATAAGATGGATGTAACGATAAGGTTATGGATTATACATAGAGGATAGACAAACGCATAGAGGATGTCCGGAGCAATAAGTGGATAGACGCATAGAGGATGCCCAAGGTGCTTTAGGCCATTGGCCTTCTGCAAGTAAATGTCAGAGGTGAATGGCCAAACCACTTTTAGCCACTGGGCATGGACCTTACAACGCCCAAAGTGTGGTGATATCAGGGTGAAGATTCCGGTGGAAAATGAGGGTGTACTAACGAAATGTTTTGCACAACAACTGACATGAGGGGAGGTAACATACTATCCATAGATTATGGCGGGGTGATGATTGGATACAAAGATGCCAAATTAAGGGGTCCAAAGATATCCACCCAGTTCTCATGTTCTCACTCAATTACAAAAGTCACTCAATTAAAATGTCATGCAGATTTGACAGAATTGAGGGATCTTGCAAATCCAAGGAATCTTGCATGTCCAAGTATAAGCCTAATGGTAGTAGCAGCAGCTTCTACCAGCGGCCACCACGCCATCCACCGCCATTTTTAATTACAAATTGAAGCTTTTTTTGTCGTGCGTCACAATAACCCAGTGCCAAAAAAAAAAAAAAAATCTAGTCGAAATAGCATACAATAAATCATAACCACCATGATGTTTTGGACATAACCCCTAAAAATGCCAATTTCAAGTGATTGATATATTAACCCCGTCGTTAAGAAAAAAAATTGCTAAAATAGTATATATTAAATTGTAATCACCGTGATCTTTTGTACTTACCCCAAAAAATGGCCATTTCAAATGATTATTATGTTTTTCATAAGGGAATCTTCAAACGGGAGTTCTGGAACACTCCGCTTAATCTACAACCTCGTTCATCGGCAATATCGTACCATAGGACGAAGTTGGTAGGTGCCATGATCTAAAGCGCAAAATAAAAATAAAAATAAAAATAAAGGGAAGATCGGAAGGGATTGAGAAAATCGGCTAGGCGAACAGGTGAAGAAGTACTAGACGAGTACCAATAAATCTAGGGTTTGTGTTTATATAATAGGTTCCCTAGATTCTCGTGCCATGCCAGACTTTCCTCGATTCCCAGGTCTCCTAGATTCTCTTGCCATGTCAGACTTTCCTCGATTCCTGTGCGTAGCCTGAAATATCCTATAATCTTAGATTCTAAAGTAATATGGTTCCTAATCGGATGATTTGAAGCGCTAAATCGGTTAGATCAAAAGAAACTCGGTGTAGAAGCTTGTTGGACCAAAATTGGTGTCGATTGCTAATTTTTGGTAGACTCGGTTCGGTTCGTGCTGGGGGTTGGAATGGGCGGGGGGGAGCGCACTTCTTTTCAGAGTGGAGGGGTTCTGGTGCGATCTGACCCGAGTGGGTTGTTTGGAGGCGTCCTACTTGATTTCTGGTTGAAATAACTTGGTAACATGCATAGTTAACTCCCAAAAATCCCTTCTACTAAAAAATATTATGCAAAACATTAATGAAGGCCGATCAACGTGGGTCTCGGGTCAGTTCGTGCGAGGAGGGCACTTTTTTCAAAGCGTGTGGGTCGTTTGACCTTGAACCCTAGAAAAATTTTCCACAACTTTCAACATCAACTTTTATTGCCTGGATTTCAACACTAACTTTTATAGATTAATCGAAACTGTTTATAACATTTAGTTCAACAAAATTTACAAGAACATGTTTAGAAATTGCCCAAGGCTTTGTCCCTTCTGATTCTTCGGGATAGGTTCAAGTCCTTGGGCATCAGGTCACCCTCTTGGCGTGTATGGCACATAAGTTTGCTTCTTCGAAAAGCCGGGTAAGCTCGAGTTCCGCTGCTTCTTGTGCAACCCTCACCATTTCAAGTGTGATGCGGTAATCCGTCTTGAAGACCTGCATAACTTCTCGAAGCAGCCTTTCGAGTGGCGCCCTCTTTATCAACAAATTCGTGCATCTTTGAAAATGGCGGATCTCTCGGAAGACTCAACTATGCACTGAATTGGATGTAGTGCCTCCTTTTTGGCACCTTAGGTCGGGGAGGTGGCTTCTTGTGCCCTTTTGTTGTTGGCCTTCCTCCTTCTAGGAACCCCTGGCTCTCTTGTTGGTCCAAGAGCTGTAGACGATCCATCGGTGCATATACTCTTTATAGGCTGTCGTTTTCTTCTCGTATTCGATCTCGCTTATCAATCTAAAGGACCTCTCGCCCGAGAGGTAAACTTTCTTCATTGTTGGCATCTTGGGCCATACTGGAAATGGGAGTTTTGTTCCTTCCGATTCGTCTGCCCCTCCCTCAGGTTCTTGCTGCCTCTCCCCAACTCTAATTCCTGTAGCTGGCCGATCTCCCCTTCTTACCTTTACTACGTTCCTCCACTTCATCACCGGCTCCTTTACCACCCTTCCCTTCCCCTTCAGCTTCCTCCTCACTTCCTTTGGGTCTTGGGCATCCTTCTGTTCTTGGGCTACCTCTTCCTCATTGTTGGAAGCTAGAATTCCTGTCTCTTTTGAATCATAAGATCCAGCTAGCTAGAAGTTGCCCGAAGATGAGTCTGAAGGTTCTGGTGAAGTGCTTGACCCTTCTTCGTGCCGAGGTCGCTTCCGGGCATGAATTTCCTTCTGACGTACTACTGCACACGCATTAATTCATGTTCCTATGTAATTCTCATTCCAAGTTGTCTGCTTCATGCGGGCCATGTCTTACGAATCAAAAATCGGTTATCAAATACTCAAAATTAACTTGGTGTCAGAGGGAAGCTAAAGGATAACTCTGGGAAATATTTTGGAAAAAAACTCTTAAAAGCATCAAATTTGCTCCACACATGTGGGTAAATTCAATTTTTGGGACCGTTTGGAAAATTTATTGTGGCCACCTTTACTAATGATGGTTCCTAAATTTCATAAACTTCTAGTTTCTAATGTTTTATGGGCTAATTTTTATTACTCCCCATCTTCTTTCATGAGGAACTCCAAATCAAATGATTCTAGAATGGGGCTCGCATGAAAACGACAAAAACTCCCAAATAGATAGGCTTCTCATTCATCTCTCAGCAGATTTTCTACAATGATGGATAGTGGGTAGCCGCACACATGCGAACTACCCACAAAGAAAAAAAAATAAAGGGAATATCCAATTATAGAACTTGGACCCCAAAAATTATAATGCTTTATAGATGTTGGTTGTTGTACCTGCCGAAAGCTTATCACCGGGATTAAAAAACCCCGCCCTTTCGGGTTTTCGAGGAAAAACCCTAGTGATAAGCCTAAAAGCCCACAAATGGAGAAGTCGAAGGTGATGCCGCTTGTTAACCTGTATCTGCACATCACCAACACTGAAACACGAGAGTAAAAAAGAAAAAACCTCAAAAAGTGAGGGGTTGTTCAGGCGTGCCATGCCACAAAACCTCGAAAAACGAGGGGCTGGTCACGTGTGCCACGCGACAAATACAATAACAATAAATTAAGAGGGGGAGGGTGGAATCAAAGAGAAGAGAACAGTGTGCTGCTGAGAGATGACGAGGAAGCGCCGATGAGATACTGCTGAAGAACCACGCCCAAAATAGCGATCTTCCACCAGAAAATGCATGCAATGCATACATGCGAGACATACATGCTTGTCCCCTTCTAGAATCTCGAGCCGATGGCTCGGATCGATGCCATTCTAGAATGGGGCTCACATGAAAACGACAAAAAACTCTCGAAAAGAAGAGAACTTTCTTTAGCAAATGGGATCGAGGATGAGGATCAAAGGATGAAGGTCAAAAAAGAGGTAAAGCTAAGAAGAAACATGCCATAGCGTGAATAGTGATGCCAAATTGTTCAAGCCAAGCAGAGAGAAGCCCCTCCCCTGCCTGGTTTCAAAGAGAAGAAAACAGTGTACTACTGAGAGACGACAAGGAAGCGTCAATGAGATACTGCTGAAGAACCACACCTAAAATAGTGGTCTCCCACCAGAAAATGCATGCAATGCATGCATGCGAGACATGCATGCTCGCCCCCTTCTAGAATCTCGATCCGATGACTCGGATCGATGCCATTTTTTGAGCAATTCCTAATGGAATCATGGGATATAGACACAATTTCACTCCGTTATTACTAGAAAAGTTCATTGACTCTATTATTTACAACTTTTTAGCCTAAAATTTTAACTTAACTTATGACCCTAATGCGGAAAAGAACTTAACTTCCCCTTCTCGAGGCTCAACACCAACTTTTTACTGGACCAATTAGTCATTTAAGTCTAGGGTCATGGCCAATGCTTAATCTTGGTCAATCAAGATCATGCTCTGATACCATTGTGACACTCATCATGTCGTATACTGTGCTCGCCATATACTCCACAAAATTCCCCAATCCAATAGTTCTCCCATTGAATAGGCCCTCCGTGAGACTCGAGGCTAGGATGGCTGAGGAACGAAGGTGTCGTTCGGCCCTTCCTCATGGGGTGCCTACATTAGTGGAAGCATAAATATATGACAAGCACAACATCATAATATAATAATAAACGACTACGAAGGGAAAGATCCATCCAATTTTAGAATCCATAGATGCAACACCTATCATATACTACATCACATGGAGGCTCCTACCTGGCTCAGGCGCATAGAAGGAGTTGACTGATGGTAAGGGCCCCAGATAGTTAAGACCGAGTTATTCACAATGACTTGGACTGGCATATATACAACGGCTAGGGTTGACCACTCCATCTGCCCCTCCTGTGCATGCTATGTAGATAGAATGGAACAAGCTTTGCGATGATTGTAGCCTTACGGAGACGTAATTTCATAGTATCACCCACTGAGACTACTCCAGGTTGCATCTCCCTGGTCCGATAAGGCAGGAGAGGACAAGTCCCCTCCCGAAGATACTATGGCTCCATGGGCGACTAGAGGATCGTGATGGCACGCGTCCATCTCTGATTGAACTCCCCAAATGCTTAGCCAGGACGACATCTGCTAACTAGGTGAGTCAGGGCGGCACCTCAACCCAGAGAGTGTCGAACCCATACTCGGGCCACACGAAGTCACCGACTATAAGCCTAGTCCACTATGAGAACCCCAGTAGCCCCGCTCAGCAAGGTCCTGCCCTCCACTTCCCCATAGCATCTCGTTGTCCGGTGTTCAATCACCCCACAAATTCTAGAGCCAGATGGGCTCTATGCACAGGTCGAATTATAATGGGAATTATAGGGTCTAATTTAGAAGCATCATCTAATAATGGGCTGCTAGGTCACTACCCCCATTCCCTCATACACAAGAGGTGCAAACATTAGATCAACCATCATCATATATCACATAATCGATAACATCAGAAGAATAACATCTAATCCTAATCACAACATCTAACTTAGAGTTAGGGTTCATTTATTAAGGTCTGAGATCAGGACTTAGGTTCTAGGATAGCTCTACTTGAAATACGACATGCTAACTCATCTGAAATGCTAGATCCCAAGTGACTTAGCTAACTATATACTTGAAATACCGGTTCATGAAGAGCTGCCTCCTGCTCCTGGGGTCTCCATCCTTGGCATGTTTTGGAAGTACGCGCTCCTCTAGCTCCTGAGATCACACACTGGACGGACAATTTACAAAGTGAAACGAATGATTTTCCTTGTGCCACGAATTTCTCCCAGCGCTGGTAAAAGCACCTTCACCATCTAGCTCTTATAGGTTGCAGTCATAGAAAAGATGGTTCCATTGCTAACGCCCAAGTCCAGACACAACATTAAAGGTGGCTCCTAGCCGATCCTCTTTGACTTCGACCATGTTGAAGTCCCCTACAAGAATCCACAAAATATCCTAGCCCATACCAAGCATCTTCGACTGTATAGATACCTATAATGAAGCTCTCCGATGAGACCTGTTATGAGCATATAATTCACAAGACCATACCTGCTCCACGTTCCTGACACAAGTCCATTGGTTAAAGCAATCTACCTCAGTGAACGTGAATGGAATGAAGGTTGCCAAGCTATAACAACTCATGACACTAATTGAATCAACTGATGCCACCAACACAATAAAGCGCCGACCAATCATATCCCCAAGCTGTGACACATTATATGAAAAATAAGGTGTCTTGTGTCTAACAAATAGTGGCACGAGGTAATCTCAAGAAGCAAGAGGCCTGACCGAGTGTAGACATATGTATGCATACACATACCTTTAGAAGTTGACATGTACGACACAAGAATATTGGCAATGGGATCGTTCACTTGAGAGCGGGCTTACTATTTATATCTAACTCATCTTAATCATGTAACATATATCACTGGCGTGACTTAAGTTAGGAACTTTATCAAACAGATATGAAATGGTAAAGTTGTGGTTTCAAATGCCACAAGATTAGGTCTACTTGGGCTAATTGATTTAACTAACGACTTAATGAGTTAACTTCATTAAGAAGATTAATTAACTAATACTTGATTATACTATTTTATTATACTATGAATGATGCTGATTCGCATGGAAGGTTTGAAGGGATCAATCCTATGGGTTAAGAAGTCAAGATGAGGTTTAAATGGAGTTTAGAATTGGAGGTGAGTGCTTCAAATTATGGGAGATGCACGGAAGCAGAATCAAGTTCTTTCGTGACGATGCACTCAAAAAGTTCCCGATTTAAGATTTCAAAGAGAACATCCATTTGACTAGGTTCAACTAAAAATGAACTCCCAAAAACACACGTAGGGTTTCCTTAATAAATATATAGTTTCCAACAGCGCTCGCACTAGGTGAAATCGATCATTTATATATATAGTTTAGGATGTTGTCCAACTTAATCTCTTCAACAGTGTGGAAAATTCAATGGAAACAAGGTTTTTAATATGACACATTTTAAAATTTTGTGGGTGTCAATTGACAACTTTTTAAAATTTTAAGTTCTCAATTGATATAAATTAAATGGCATTAACAACTTTTGGTCAAACATCTAATAAAAACAATTTTTTGACGAATAAAACTAGAAAATAAAAATCAATATAGGAATTAAAGTTTTCATAAAATGTAGGCATCAACAAAACAATGAAATAATACAATATTTCATAATGTACCACCAAAAACATTCTGAAATATATGGATGTCACTTAGTCCTCCTCATTTTTCTCTGTTCATTCAATCATGTCTTGTATATCTAATGAAAATCAACTTGTCCATAGGGATTACCCGATAGTGAAATTAACAAATGAGCGTCGAATCGATCATTGCACATTCTTGATCGCTTCTTATCTTTCACTTCATTTGTCTTCGAGAATCCTCGTTCACAAGTCGCAGTATTCATGGGAATAACCACAATGACTTGCCACAATTTTATTGTTCATAGTATAGTAAAGACCAATAACATGCCACGTGGTTAATTATGCCATATCAACGCCCATATAAACCTTTAAAAACGCTTCATTTTTTTTGACACTTTTTGTGAAATGGCAAGTTCTCTTTTGACAACTTTAAATAAATTGTAGTTCTCTTTTGACACATTTTTTTGATTGAAAAGTTCTCTTTTGACACATTTTATTTAATGAATAGTTCTCATGGAGAACTTTTTCAATCAAAGACACACTTTAAGATGTCCATTTTCCACACTGCTCTTCAATCAAGTTCTGATCAAGACGCTCTCTTATAAGCACACTCCGTAATTTCCAGTTTTAAAATGAGAAATTAAAATTATACTTTACCCAGTCAGGCGCTGATTCCTAAAGCATTTTTTCCTGGGAGGTCTGCATTAGGCGAATTTGAGTTTGTTGGAAAATTCTTAGCTACGGTTATCCAACATCATAATATTTTGGCTAATTGCCCTTTGGGGCATGGTCTAGTGGCAGGCTCATTGAACCTTGATCCACAATTAGGGCTTTCAATGGTTTTTCTACTTTTAGATATACCCATTTCGTAGTGGGAGTTATGGGCAATACATATCCAACTTCATTGAACAAACATTTGCATAATACCTTATACCAAGATCTTCTTAGCCATGCAGTTTAACTGACAAACTTGTTTTATTTTTTACCTTTCCTTAGCCACCATGGCTCTTAACTGGTCCACTATTGGTGCCCCCCCCCCAACATGAGTGTTTCTTGAGCAATCTGGAGGTCCGTATGTGCAACACTAGTCGTTTTCAAGAGTTTTATTTGAATTAAAGTAAGAGTTGCACTTGCATCCTCAAGGTACTTAGAACACTAAATTAAGAACTGATCATTTTGGAAGTAAGAACCATACCTCTTCATTGACAAGTAAGGGTCTTTGATGGGGTGAGATGTCGTTGTGATTGAGAGCTCATCGAGTAAAATCTCAGCAGGTGAGCAGTAACCCTCGGAGCGAAGCAAAATGCCTAAACATAAGAGCACACATCCAAATACTCCTCAAAAATCAAGCGACTATTACAAAGGGCAAGTGAAGAACAATGATAAGACTTGGCAATGTGATCTTGAGCATCTTGAAGAACACAATCAACTACCGCATCTAGACATTTGAAGACTCCCAATTTTCATCTTTTTCATATAGTCCGAAACAACCGCTGCTAAATGAAAAGCCTAGCTTTGTAACTCCGTCCAGGTACTTGGGTAAATTACCAAAGCAATGCTCAATGGTCTAAGATCAAAGCTTGCATATTGGACACATATATGATATTCTAGGGTTAAACTTGTGGACAAGCACATTAACCCGAAGACATCTATAAAGAATCTGCCACTTTAGGATGAAGTAGCTTATGTCAAGTAAAAGTTACACATGGCATCTTCAAATTCTGCTCCCCAATGACAAAGTCATCTACATGGCGGGTAGGAAGATGCGATATCATAACAACCATTTTGAACCCTCTTAGAACTGATACTCCTTGATGCTTCATAGAACTTTGTTGTGGTCATAATACCATCTGCAGGCTCTTTGCATATATATGCTTACCAGCAACTGCAAAGCAATGAGATAAGGATATTGAAAAATTCCATGTAGAGAGGGCCATGGTGTGAACTTCTAGTCCAAAGTGCTTCTTATTATCCAGATGCTTCTTTTTGAATTCTTTTTACATTTAACCGTTTTTTACGTTTTTTTTTTTTTACGTTGGGGACAGAAATATATACGTGATCACAAACCACTGAAATTTTAAATACATACAAAAATACATGGAAATATCAAATACTTGCACAAACTGCAGATCCAGAGCTAGTTGTTGCGATCGTGCAAAGGCGCAACAAGTTGAGGCAAGAATCTTACACATGCAGATGAAAAATGGATAGAGGCAAAAAATCGCACATAAGTAGAAATCTTATCTAACAAGAATCCAAAACTCCAAAATCCGAACCAGGCAGTGACTGGAATGGAGAGGGCCGACCAGAAATCAATCCATAAAAGTAGAAGTTCATAGGAGGAAAAAAAAAAAAGAAGAAACAGAAAATTGGAGCAAAAACTGAAAAAGGAAACTGAAGCATATGCGGGCAAAAATATAGAAGAACCCCGCTTAGATCAAACTAGCCTACTGGCCAAGGAGTTGAACCCCGGTGAAAACAAACCAGGCTATGTCCAGAGCAATGCTCCAGATCAGATAAGCTACATGTAGGTGCAACCAACTCCACCGCCATCGCTCTCTGTACGAAAATAGAAGCCATGTGACATGATTGAACTATCTAAAAATAAACCAACCTTGAACTACACTAAACAAAAACTCAAAATGTTAAAAACCCTCGCCAACCTTTGAAAAACGGTTGAAAATCGTCCGTTGCAAATCTTATGACTGTTAGAATGTAGGCTCACCACCCATAATAAATAGGAGGCTAAAATTATTATACCAAAACTATTGCAAATATTGGAGAGCGGCGCCGCTTTTTCCTGTTTCTTGGATATTCAGGCTTTTCTGTGAGTGCTATGATGTTCGAGCACCCAAAAATCTTCGAGCGCCCATAAATCTTCGTCTATATGACATGCGCCCATGCGACATGCAAATCTTCAGTCCATGCCTCAGAAATTGATTGTTTTAAGTTCCTTTCCCTCAATCTTGCCGATGTTTACATGAATCAAGTAGGTTGTGGATTTGTGTTGATGTTTTGCTTCTTCTAATAGCTAACGGCTGTTGGTTCAGGTACTGAAAATTGGGGAGTTCCTTCTTAACACAATACAACATACATGTGCTGGTAGTGTGGCACCAGGCTTATCCTTTGCTGCCGTCTAAACTTAAAGGCCTTGATCTATATGGAAAAGCTTTGTCTCTCTTTGTCTTTTTAGTCTCCTTTATAAAAAAGAAAGCCTCGATTCCAGGTCTCTGACTGATTGCTATGCTTAAATTCTAGAAAAATCCACTTCTTTGAACGATTAGGCCTTGTTTGGTTTTCTTTAATTCTATGATCACACACAACTGTTTGGGTGGAAATTTTAGCCTCCATGTTTATTACGTCTCGTAGTCGACGGCAGTGGGCATTCCGCCATGTAGGGCTTCGACACAGCGCCATCGCTCATGCACCGCCTCAGCTGGCGAAGCCTTGGTTCCACTGCTCGTGCACCGCCTCGATTGGCAGCATTGCCTCGAGGTCCTTGGGGGCGAAATGTTTCGTGCACCGATTAGATAGTACATTAAAGAGCGGCTTGGCGTTTGAGTTGTGTCCAATATTATTAGGTGCTCATTAATAATAGTAGGAGAATGGAATCCAGCCTACATAACAAGATAATATATACCAACAAACCATTATACATGACATCATTTTAAATACGCCCATACAACAACTTTGCTCCTTATACTAATCTAACTACATGTAATCTAACCAAAATAAATGCATTAGAACTAGTATCCAAGAAATAATGTTAACATGCATAAGGTACAAAACAAATGAGTTGAATAGAGAGTGGCACATGTGGTCAAGCACATAATGAAGGAATGAAACGAATAATAAATGGATCCAAGTTTTATATGGCTACAAATCTTTTGTCAAATGATAGCAAATGCATGGATGCACGAAATTGCAACCTATTAGTGATGTATTTGTTGTATCTAAAAGATGGTGCACTTGTAGCATCTCGACTAGGTAGCCTAGCCCAAAAGCATGGGGAAGCATTGAGCAAAAAATCTGGGAGAGTCAAAAAGTCATGTCTGCATTTACCATGAAATATCCGCATATGAATACAGACAAAGGGTTGTTGAGCTTAGTGATGTCTACATTACTCTAGATATCCAACTAAAAGGACATAAGCAGTAGAAGTTAGTGGTTGCTTTCGCTAATTGGACCTTCATCACTAGTCACAACATTGAGACTGGTAAACTATGTCATTGCTGCTTGCGCTTGCGAAAACATGACACCAGCTTTCATGACTTTTATTGAGTGGGAATATCATGATATGTCATCTACCTTAATGCATAGATGCAAAAGGTCGTATTGCTTTTACTATAATGCTCTCACCCGTTTTGCACAAGGTCATATTGCTTTTACTATAATGCTCTCACCAGTTTTGCACTGGGTAAGAACTTCCACGACCAGGTTGTAAAGAAAAATCTAGGAGGTAAAGATTAATGACCAACGTATTGGGGGGAGCACGATCACGAGAACTCAGAGACAGAAGAAGAATCTAAAGATGGCAACATCAGAGCGAAGCAACAGGGGGGTATGCTTCGAATTGTGAGCCACAGAATACACAAAATGATAATGGCTAACACGTTGAATATGCGACTTAGCAACTGGAACTCGTAAACAAGAGGTTAACGGGTTCGATAAGTCTGGACCTAGTAGATAGAGGATACCTGTAAGTCATACATCCAGAGCTTGGACCTAGTAAATGATGAACATGGCAACTTGAAGGTGCCAAAAGCTCTGCAACCTAGGGGACTGCCGAGCAGGAGCCCACTAAGTGGGACATATAGAGGGAAAAGGAATGCAAGGAGCTAGGATTTTGATGGCTAGAATTTCCTCCCAGTAGCTGGGAGACAGGGAGGTCCAGTGGTTTATGGGGATAAGTTCAACAGGGTAAATTTTAACCGGATCGGGGCCGAGTAGGGGAATTGCAAGGAAGCCAATAGTGAAAGATCTGGCTAGGAGGCCAATGGTAAAATGGACAAAAAAAAAGGGTCTAGTTCACGTAGTATGATTTGCTAGGAAATAGGGAAGGGGCAGAAGAAGTTAGAAGTTGTTCACATGCCAATGGGATCATTAAAACCAACTAAGAATGGGGCCAAATCCAAAAAAAAAAAGGGTTAAAAATAAAACAAATAGATGGACGAACACTGCTGGAAATGGCAGGACTGCCCCCCACCAGCATGGCCAGTTCTCTACGCCCCGGTGTAAAAGCACCGTGCCAGTGTAAAAAAACCCTTTGCTGCCAGCGGAGCTCTGGCTATGGTGGCCGCCTTGTTCATGCTTCCGGTGTAAAAAATACACAGGACTTCCAGCGGGTTTAAGCGCCTACCTGTCAGCCGGTGGACCCGTTTGCTCCTTTCTTTCCTTCCTCCTTGCCGGAGCTTGTGATCCGCGCCATAACTCCCCAACTCCGGTGCTGGGTTCATTGCCGTTTATATCGGATCTGCACAACCCTCTGGTACGTTTTCTAAGCTCGCCCATTTCGTTTCTTGGCTCTTTTGTTGCATTCTGTGAACGATTGCCTATTTTTTGCAGCGTTTTTGCCATGGTATTATATGCATGCAACGCGCTTCTGTTGTTGAATATCTTCTAAGGGTTGCATAAGCTTCTGCAATGAGGAATCCGGTGCGGAATCCTCGAATCTGGCTATGGTTTTGGTTATGGGTAGCTGTTCTAAATTTGAGTTGCATTGCTTCTCCTGACGACGACAAGGCCGGCCTTCTGGCCTTCAAAAATGCTCATGATTTTGGCAACAGGTTAGACTGGAATCAAAATGTGGACCACTGCGGATGGCGTGGAGTTACTTGCACCAACAATAGTGTTACAGAACTCCGGGTACCTGGTCGTGTGCTAAAAGGAGAAATCGTTACAGGGTCTTTGAGTCGCCTTACAGAGCTTCGGGCTCTTAGTATAAGGGCCAACGGCTTCACCGGACCATTTCCGGATTTGTCGAACTGTACCAAGTTGAGGAAGTTTTACTTCCAGCGTAATAAGTTTTCAGGACCACTTCCAAGTGATTTTAGCATCTGGTCTGATATACATGTTCTAGATTTCTCCTACAACAGTTTCAACGGCAGTATCCCAGCTTCTCTGGGTAAATTAGAAAACCTCACCGTGTTGTATCTTCAGAATAACTCATTTACAGGCAGCATACCAGATGGAGATTACCCAAGCTTGACAAACTTCAGCGTTGCCAACAATAAGCTAAATGGGTCAGTTCCGTCCAAGTTGCAACAGTTTACAGATGCAGCATTTCTTGGGAATGGCAACATATGTGGTCCTCCGTTAGCTACTGCTTGTGGTGCTCCTTCACCATCTCCTGGTTCTAGTGTACCCACTAGCCCTGTTTCTGGAGGAAAGAAAAAAAAGAAGCTCAGCACGGGTGCCATAGTTGGTATAGTTATCGGATGTCTAGTGGGTTTCTTGCTTTTGCTTTCTCTCTTGTACTGCCTTTGCTGTCTTAAGAGATCTCGTGATGATGATGCTCAACCCAAAGCTGTTAAGACAGAGACTACTGAAAGCAAGGCCTCTGAGGACTCCAAGGAGGAGTATACAGCAAGAGCTGTGCAGGCAGAACCTGAGCGTAACAAACTTGTGTTCTTTGAAGGTGGTCGTTACAAGTTTGATCTTGAGGATCTTCTCAGAGCTTCAGCTGAGGTCCTTGGCAAAGGTAGCATTGGAACTGCATATAAAGCTGTGTTGGAGGATGGAGCAACTGTTGCCGTTAAGCGGCTGAAAGATGTTACTCTTGGGAGCAAGGAGTTTGAGCTGCAAATTAGTTCTGTTGGCAAGTTGCAGCATTCAAATTTGGTTCCTCTCAGAGCTTATTATTACTCTAAGGATGAGAAGCTGCTTGTGTACGACTACTTGTCAATGGGAAGTTTATCAGCATTATTACATGGTATGCTCTTCTTTTTCCTTGAAAGAAATTCGTTTTTGTTTATATTACATGCATAGAATTTGAGCGTTTGCGTCTTAAAATCATTGCGAACATGTGTGACTGTTAGTTGAAAGCTTTAGTTTCTTTGGATCAATTGGAACTTGTAACAGCTGATTAGTTTCTTTGTTTATGAGTAAGTTGTAACAGCACTGACTAGTTTCTTTGTTTATGAGTGTCTTTCCTGTCAATGTAGGTAGTAGAGGTGCAGGGCGTACACCATTGGATTGGGTTACACGGGTACGCATAGCTCTCGGTGCGGCCAGAGGCATTGCTTATCTGCATGACCAAGGGAACAATACTCATGGTAATATCAAGTCATCAAACGTCTTGCTGAAGAAGGATTATGATGCATGTGTGTCAGACTTTGGTCTCACACAGCTTCTTAGCCCCACTGTGGCTGCCTCTCGGATTGTTGGATATAGAGCTCCAGAAGTTGCAGAGACGAGGAGAGTTACACAGAAATCTGATGTCTACAGCTTTGGTGTGCTTCTGCTTGAATTATTGACAGGAAAAGCACCCACTCAGGCATCGCTGAATGATGAAGGTATAGATCTACCAAGATGGGTGCAGTCTGTTGTGCGGGAGGAATGGACAGCAGAAGTCTTTGACTTGGAATTGATGAGGTATCAGAATATTGAAGAAGAAATGGTTCAAATGTTGCAGATAGCTATGGCTTGTGTTGCTACATCTCCTGATCAACGCCCTAAAATGAAGCAAGTTGTGAAGATGATTGAGGAAATACATCAGTTTGACACCGATGATGGATCAAAAGTACCATCATCAGAACGGTCTGATGACAAATCTAATGGCCATACGCCCCCTTATGTACAGACTCCAGGATCTGATGAATCCACAGAACACCGTCACAGTTGATGTCCGGCTCGTATATCTATTGACAGTTAGGCATAATATGCAATTCAGCAGACTTTGCAAATTCTTAGCTATGCTGTGGCTTTGTAACATTATCTTGGTTCTGGTAGCAGAATTGCGGATCCCATAAGAATCTCAAAATATTGCTCTGGAGAAATGCATGGAAGCTTAAGTGTACAATGATCAATGAGATAAGCTGGCATCCATGAGGTTCATTTAAAGTTTATAGCATTAAACCATTTATTGTCTTGGTGTTTCTATGATTGTCCAAGGCCTGCCCTGCAAGTCATACTAGGGCAGGAAGCTTGCTTTGCCATTGTTGAAATCATTTATCTGGAAAAATAAGCAGAATGTAGAGAGAGATCATTTTTACAGTGTGCTGAACCATTTTGTAATATTTTTGAATAATCTTTTTATTGCTGGATCAACATTTGATCCGCTTTTGAGAAATTTGGTTGCTGGCTTTTATCTCATGCCAGCTTGTTTGACTCACCATTTGATCAAGTTTTCAAAGAAAATGAAGTCTGGTTTTATTGGACTCCAGATTGATGTGCCAGCTACTTTTGCAGAGCATTTTTAAATGTTAAAGTACGGCAGTTGCTCTACAAATCTGTCGGTTTCTTTTGGACGTGCCATGTTCCACACAGAAAAAAAGAAAAAAGAATTCAGAAAAGAGAAAGGCATAGCTGTTTCCATGGTATGGTGGTTGCAAGCGGGTTAGATTTCTCTGTCATTAGTTGCCATATTAAATTACTAGTTTAGGAGTCAAAGTTATTTCCATGGACTGATGTTTTTTTCTCGTGCTTGGTATTGAGTTAAGGGGATTTTGTGCTTATGCACAAAACGGTTGGTCTCAAGAAAAGCGTTTTGGTGTTGAAGGTAAGGCATAAAAGGCATGAAGCTGGAAATGGACGTAAGCTTGGATGCAGAATAGACTATATTTAGTGCAAGGCCTTTTAAAGATTCTTCTGAACTGAAAAGACGCCAGTGGCCCATCAGGATCTCATAAATAAAATGTGGTTGACCTCTCCTATCTCTGCTACATGGCTTTTGAGAATGTGGTGTTCTTTAAGATGCCCTGAGTTGTCTTTTGAGCTTGCATTCCTGGCTCTTCCTCTGCTGCTTTTGCTTGCAAATGCTGTTTTATTGTACACTTGCTTTGCCATCATGTGTGATTATTTTTGGGACTTTGATCATGTGGTGGAATTATACTACTTACAGTAAGTTGCTATATTCATTAACAACACTTTATTTCACATGGTGTCGACAAGAATAGTATAGTTGGCACTAACGTTAAAATATACATCTTCAGTTATAGGCCTTTGTGATAGCTCTTTTCACATTGGTTGGTTATATAAAGTTATAAAGTTATCTATCTTTTGAGCCATCGTTTTTACACCTAAGATGATGTTGGCTGGAAAGGTCATTTTCTTTGTGCCTCATAATTTAATTCATTAGGGAGGAGTTTAGGATCACTAGTTCTTATCCTCGATTAATAATCGAGTGGTTAAAATATACTTCATTCCTTCCTTCCTTAATGCCTTTTAAAACCATTAATACATGGATTACAAATGTTTTATACAAGGATTAGAGAATACAATTTTATAAAGGGTAGTATGGCGCCTTGCAAAATGTGTAGATTGTCGTTTAAGAATATTCAATCACATGGTAACCTTAAGACATCAACACAAGGGTTAAAGTATAGCATTATTATGGCGCGTTGTAAATTGTGGTAAGACAAGTATGTTATGGATTGTTTTCTAACAACAAGATAATACAATCACATACGTAAGCGAATAACATTTTGTGCTTTTGTTTAAAACAGTTTTTGCAAATAAAAACATTGTAACAAATATTTGAGCAAGATATTATGAGTTCAGTTTTCAATTTATATTCTATCATAAGTTAGTTTCACTAACCTTGATTATATATATTAGCTTTGTGATAGAGCATAACTTATGAATGAAATGTCACGAATTCAATCTTCTGGATGTTTGATCTAGTGGTAACACACCAGTTGTATCAACTATCGAGTTCGAAACTACCCACAATCGCACTGGCAAACTGTTGGGTGTCAAATCCCATAGACGCAATGTAAAGTGGTTGGAAGTGGTTGGGGGCAGGGCCCAACCGAGCAATGTAGTGTGGTGTGTGGTCAATGAGCAATGTAGTGTTGTGTGTAGTGTAGTTGGGGGCAATGTAGTGTGGTGTGTGATCACATGTCCAGTTAGATACTGCCTAGTGGCGTGACACATGTCCAATTGGATGCTACCTAGTGGCGTGATACGAATAATTCATTATAATATTCTAATTAGTGAAAGTTTATATTTAAGATTACCATATAGTCTAATTATATATAATGGTATTTGATATTTTCGTATAAAGCATGCTATTATGTTAAAATGTAAAATGATTGGAAGTGGTTGGGGGCAGGGCCCAACCAAGCAATGTAGT
>JAANSK020011246.1:0-18442 GCA_011763485.2 Isoetes engelmannii
CCAACAGCTTTTTTTCTTGACATTTTTCATTAATATCAACATTAATGCTTGAAGCAAGAACATTCATAACAAATGAAGCCTATCGGTGTTGGAATGTTGTTTGGAGGACTTCCTGGAAGGAAAGAAACTGCTTCTGCAACTAACCTTGCAAGCTGCTAGAGATTTGCAGCCTGCAAGCCATGTAGGACTGAGTAGGTGAAATCATTGTAGCATTTATCTGGTAAATACAGAAAGACCTGTTTGAACTTAGAAGCTAATATAATATAATATGTATGAACATAAAAAGATGGGGGAGAAAATTTTCAGATCTGGATTTGGAAAATTAAGCCACCAAACATGCATTCCAATTCTTAAATGATTCTACGTCAAAGGAAGAGGAATGGATTGTCAAAAGTTTAAGGTGGACATTTAAGCACCACATTTCGTCCACCGTGCATATCTATGTGAACGGCGCCATTGTCTGCATACGTACTCCAAAGACAAGGAAGAATGGAAAGCTTAGCATGGGCAATACTTGCAGAAATATGGCGGACACAATGATATCTTCTGCCATCTTCAAAAGTGCAGTAAATTATCTTATTCCATGTATGGTGCTCTATTTGTCTGCATTAGAGTTAGTTACCATAAATGTGCAAATATTCAGAGACACCATGCAAAAAATCATGAGGTCAACTTCTTAACACTAATAATTCCTGCTTATGACTCTGTTGAGATAGTGGTCTAAACTGGCAAGCTGCCAGAAGCTCATGGGGTGGATAAATGACTAAAGATCCAAATTGCAATTTCCCTTGCTTTGACATGTGATGCAGACTGCAATCAGTGAGATTTTGCTTGAAAGATGTGAGTTAAGAGTCCAATGAGTAGCAAAGAAAGTAAAAGATAGTGCATAAGTAATTTAATTAATAATTATCCGACTATCTTTGCAATATGGTGGTTACCTGATGGCTTGTTTGGTCCTCAAAGATCTCATCTCCAACGTTTGCAGAGTTTAGCACACCAGTGACTTTGGAGTTAATGTACTCAATGTCATGATCTACAAATCGTTTAAGTTCTATGCCTGGGATAAGCTCTTGCAATGTCTTTGTCCTCTAGTTCAAGTGCAGCTTCTCTTCCAAATTTTCCCTCCAGCCCCTCCAAAATCCATCTTCATTTAGTGAGATTTGATCTGCCAATAAAGTCTAAGAATTAGTCCGAATACTCAAGTTATGTCAGTCTGTTCTGGACTTTCTCAGGATGAAGAGATGTAACAAGCCCATGGTTACGGTGGTTAGATCTATTGGTTTACAATTCTTTGTTTCATGTGGTCTGTTCCACTCAAAGTATATGAACCACTGCATCATAACTTAATTTATACTCTACTATCTATATTCCAAAATTAGCAGCTCTAACCAACAATATTTAAAGCATTTACTTGATCCATCATTCACTGTAATTACGTTCAAAATGTTGTAGCAAAAACACTTGACCTAAAATGTCATTACTAATATAGATATCTGAAAACACAAACATCAGAGATTGCTGGGAAAGTGCATTGAGATTGGGTACAGATATAACACTTACACATGCATCTTCATAAGCTAAGGTCAAGGCCCTATTACCTCACCAATTAATATCCTTCAGATCTCTTCTAATATCATTGTGGCCAAGACATGTTCCAACACCGTACCTTCTGCTTTTCTCCCAACTTAAGTCAATCTTATATTTGTGATTATTTTGTGAGCTGATATCTCCCAAAATAAATAGATACCCAATTTAAGCTCTGGGGCTCAAGTTCTGCTAGGTGCAATATACCAGAACTATCCAATAAAGCAAGATACTGCCCATCAGGTGATATGATAACCTTGGGCAAGAATTTCCTTGTTGTTTTGTTCAACAGGCTTGTGTGCTCTACGTGACTACAGTCAACCAAGACGAACTTTCCAGGAAAACCGCTCAGATTCCAAAGTGACAAAGAAGATCGTCCTGCATAACAAAATAAGGATAATGATACCACATCCTAATCAAAGAATCTTTGTAATTTCCAACTTATAGGACACGATATAAAACATAGATACCGGTAATAACCGATTTCTTTGAATCTACTTTAGGAAGACAGCAATTGTCAGAATTGATTTCTGGGGACAGAAACTTAATGAGGACACTCCATAAAGGTGCTGTTGTTTAAAATTCCAGCATTTTTCTGCGGTACTTGCAGTTGATTCCACTGTCAAGTTCTGCTGTTCTAGAATGATTTGATAAAGAGTACAGTCTGATGTAAGGACCATAACTTCATACCTACATAAACAAAGAATATCAATATAGCACAGTTTTACATACATTCTTGGCTATACAAGGAAACGCATACTTTTTATCCATGACTGGTGTGTCTGATACCACCCTAACAAACATGTCAACTGCAGAAGCTGCTCCCTTCCCAGGTATGGTAATATCCTTAATCATGTTGGCAGTGGCTGTAAGAATATATACATGATTGTGGCCACTAACAACAATGATATCCAAGCCTCCTATCCAGCTTCCAACTAAGAATTTTTCATCCTTAAATTGCCCTGAAACGTGCAACCAAGCACTCAAATTCCTGATGCAACATAAGACTCAGGATACAGATTTGACGTTAGAATGCCTGAACAAAAGAAAGAGATACGGGCAGCAGAAAATCCATAATATTGGCTTCAAATAAACATGATTCTTCAAATGAGCTAGTGATGCAAATATGTCGTGGACATTCTGAAAAGAGTCAAGTTTGTCTCCATTGCTAGACTGGCTATAGATACTCTGTAAAGAGCATGTAAAGCAATACCGCAGCCATGTTCTTCTTTGTATGAATGCCAGACTACAGCAGCAGCAGCAATGACTATAAATACAATCAATCCAGTGTTTTAGGTTAGACACTAGATCAGGACGGATCCTTGATTTCACATCTCATTCGAAAAGATAAAAAAATCTTGATCAACAGTGTCTCGAATGTACGTTCATTGAGATTATTTTGGTCAGACACAGAAATTGCCAGCCATCCTTCAGACTTTGAAGTGCACAATGAATTAAATGGCATAGAATTTGATGAAATGTGCAGCAGGAATCCCTCCCGATTTAAATGTCCATGGTATCAATGAATCTCTATCAGCCATCCAAGATCTAAAGGGAACGTGCTTCTGAATAGATTCCCTCGCGCATTCATGCAATTGCCATTTAAGACTTCAACTTCCACTGCCCGTGAACGATCACTCCACATCCCTTTCACTAGAAAATCGGGTCACTCTGATCTGAATCATCCATCTACATCCTTTCTCCATTTTTAGCCATTGATTTCAATTTATACCAGCATATTCTTATTTCTCTTCGGGCAACCCAAAAAAGTACCTGTAGAACAATCTGACAAGTTTATCTGAATGTCCATATAGCTGGTCACAAGTAGCGGATGGTTGTCGCCCTTTCTTTGCTTGTGCACAGGTGCTAAACGCAGGTAATGGGAATCCGCTCTTTACCTGATGCCTGGTGCATCCATGTTTGGCGAGGCGAAAAACAGCCTTCCAGTGTAAGCAGAACTCCGGAAGAGAGCCTTTTTTCTCCGGAAGCAAAAAATTGAGCATGTACAAAGGGATTTATTCACAGTATAAAGGGTGAGAAAAAACAAAAAGGCCTCGCTTCAAAATAGAATTTTCGAAGTGTTACCTCTGCTAGATTAGCTTCAGAAGATTGTCTGCTAGATTAGCTTCAGAAGATTGGCTTCCAAATAGAGTTTTCAAACTTCTGTGGTAGATTTGAGCATATAAAAAATGAGGTTTGTTGTATCTCGAACATACCAGCAATGGAGTCGTCTCAAACGCAGCATGACCAGTTTGCCTGAACACACTGTATACAGTGGACCCAAAGACAAATCTCCTTGGAAGAGTGTAACCTTGCGCCATCTACAAGGGAAGTATAAAAGAGGAGAGCCTATTTCTGTTGTGACTGCATATGATTACCCTTCTGCTGTGCATGTGGATCAAGCTGGTATTGATGTTTGTCTTGTAGGAGATTCTGTGGGTAAGTTTTTTCACACAGTAACTTTGATTAGTGTTATTAATCAATGTGTTACTGAATATGAGTTGCATTGCTTTGGTATGATAAGGTATGGTTGTTCATGGACATGATACCACTTTGCCTGTGACTATGGAGGATATGCTGTTGCACTGCAAGGCTGTTGCCAGAGGTTCTCAGCGTTGTTTTTTGGTGGGTGATCTCCCGTTTGGAAGCTATGAGCAAAACACAACTCAGGTATGTTTTGTCTTTCCATTTTCTTATGTTCAAGTTGACGCCATTACTTGTTTTGTCTGTCTTTCCATTTTCTTTATTAGCATCCAATATGTCTTGTTTGAAAGTGAATGTTTGTCTTGCCTCTTTTTCCTACTTCCCATTATCTGATCCATCTCAGGCACTTTTTAAAGCACTTTTAACATGCATGAGTGTCGATAGTTGAAGCCAAAATAGATTTTTTTTTTTTTTTTTTTTTTTTCAAATTGCTACGTGATATGTCTCTGATATGGATGTGTCTAGCGCAGGCTATTCAAAGTGCAACACGGATGCTGAAGGAGGGTAGCATGGATGCTGTGAAGCTTGAAGGTGGGGGACCATCTCGTGTTGCAGCTGCAAAAGCAATAGCTGAAGCTGGGATTGCTGTGATGGGGCATGTTGGCCTTACTCCACAATCTATCAGTGTTCTCGGTGGCTTCAGGCCACAAGGAAGAAGTTTGACAGGTGCAATTCAGGTGAACATTAATTCACACGACATTTGCTTGATCTACATAATAATGTAAATCTTGACATAGTGTGATTGAAGGTGCTGGAGCATGCTTTAGCACTGCAGGAAGCTGGCTGTTTTTCCATAGTCTTGGAATGTGTCCCCTCGCCTGTGGCAGCAGCGGTTACAAATGCTCTTATGATTCCGACCATTGGCATAGGCGCTGGTCCTTTTTGCAGCGGCCAAGTATGTTTTCCAAACCTCACTCCCTTTTCTTAACATATTATTTTGGATATTATTTTGTTAACCATGTTAAATTATAGTAGCTTTCGTGCATTTGCAAAATCCATTGAATTGTCTGGCTTTAGTAGAACGAACATTGTACATTAGACCTTTTGTTTATTCTTTTGTTTCGACTAATGCAAAAAATGTCACAGGTTTTGGTATATCATGATTTGTTGGGCATGATGCAGCATCCCCATTTTGCAAAGGTATGGGATCGTACTTATTTATAAAAGATATTTGTCAATGTCAAATGGATTCTTAGATAGTAGATCTGATCTATGTGCAGGTGACGCCTAAATTTTGTAAACAGTACGCACAAGTAGGAAAGGTAATACATGAGGGTCTACAAGAGTTCCGTGAAGAGGTTTCAAATCGCACTTTTCCTTCGCCAGTTCATACACCATATAGAATTGACACATTAGATACCAATTCTTTCTTGAAAGAACTTAGGAATAGAGGTTTTGAAAGGGCTGCAGAAATGGCAGCCATTGCTGCTACTAAAGATGAGCAAGCTGGCGAGCCAGCCATCAAAACCCCACCAGATTAAAGCGGAGATTAAAGCATGAGTGATGAAGCAAGATTAAATCATTCACTCATGTGCCTTTTGCGGGGAAATGTTAATAACGGTAGCAATTGTCCAGTTGGGAGGAAAGGACGATTGGTATGTGGCAGTGGCATCCTAGATTTGTGGAAGGACACAGGCACATTGCCTGAGAAGGATCAGAGAAGAGGAGGCCAGATGATGTATGAGTAAACCTTTATGTGCGTGCTGCGACAGTTATGGTTGAGTAGTTTTGTTTGAAAAGGCTACTCGTTTATGAATCTTGAATGCTGGGCATATCCACAGTGATACATGTGTTTCTGCCGATGAAGGCAATGTTTGTCCTTTTCTTGCTCCTTACTAGGTGGCTAATTTAAAGGCTTGAGCATCGTATCCTATTTTATATGTATGTGATAATTTATATTGATGCGTGTCTTTTGCCTTTGCATTTCTTGCCTTTGCTGAAATGTACGAATGGTCCATTCAGGCAAATCTCATAGAGTCTCGCACTTAATGCCATTTTCTGAGATCAATCAATTGAAGTTTCATTTCTTGGAAACTGTAATATTTCATTTTACTCCAGCAGCATTCTGAAATGCAATTCTTCAAGATCATCGGCATTCTGAAATGCAATTCTTCAAGATTATCAAAAAATTGGAGAGAGAACTAGAAAATCACCTGAAATGTTCTTTAGTGTCATGCGCGTGTAATGATACATCTAATTTACCACATTGTGTGGAAAATATATTTAATCGGGTTAAATAAGTAGTTGCAAAGAAATTTATTGTGGCTGTCAACCCCACGAAAATTTCTTTTTGTCAAACATTACTTTAAGTTGAAACAAAGGTAGATGTCAAAGTTGACGCAACTGTAATGTTGATGTTTATGCTTGAAGAATCTGAACCTCTATATGTGTGGCATATTTGAAAGGAGATAGAAATACAAAAGAGATTCTTTGGTGGATTATACCTTTGAAATCTGATGATTTAAGTAATGTTTTCAACTAGTATTACTAACAATGTATGGGTCCTCAAGTTCTATATAATCATATGTTCCCAACTACATCACCAATGCATGGGTCTACAACTCTTTTGTGACTATCAATTTCTAGAACAATGGTCAAAAAACGAAGCGTGGCACAAATTAATAAACTATGCCAATTCCTCAAAAAACATATTGGAAGTTTTTTGTGTCCTCAAAAACATAGTGTTTGTTATAAGGCATGGGTTTTACATGACTTTGCCAAAACATGTCATAAATAAATATACCAAAATATGCTAGAGATATACCTTCAGATCTAACACAACATTCGCCAATATTTAAAATGGCCGTTCTTTTCCCAATCTGCCATGTCATTGGACATTGAAAATATTTTTTTCAGGCCAAATATTCCTTGTTATCGCTTGTATATTCTCTTATCGTGTAATTTTGATCATTGATTTGGATAATATTCCCATGTATATTCTCTCTCATGCGTTCTTCACCATCCACTAAATCCGTGATGAGGTGATTTCCACCTCAGAATATAATTCTATAACCATTGGATGAAGTCAATCTACATGCCAATCTGAGCATCACTGTACTAATAATTAGTAAAGGTGTTAAACACTCAGGAATAAACAAACCAAGCATGAACACTAACCAAACAATTCCATGCACATTATTTTATGTACACCAAGCCTTCCAACAGTTTTTGCAACTGTATCCATCTGCCAACTGCGTGTCCCTGACAATACACAATGATAGCACTGGTTGCATAAAACACTTGCTAAGAGGATTTGAACCTCCTGCCAAAGTAAGGCACCGGCATAACGAATGAGATTACAATCGAAAAGAATGCAGTTGGAGGCGGTTTTTATACACCTAATTCTAACGACCATCCAGAAGAACAAGCACCTTTTAAGCTCATTACATACTGCACTATCTTCTAAATTGCCTTAATAAGAATAGACCGAAAATATCCTCAAACTAACAAGAACTGGATACAACAGGCCAAAATCTAGAGGGCCTGACTACCAAAAATTTGAAACTCCTCCAAGTACTAAGTTAAATCAAAATAAAGAGCAAATTTCAGAACACCATCTGTTCTACGCATGGCCAGATGTTTTCAACACAGGAATGCTACCTGACTTGCTTCTGTTTGAAAAAAAGCAGTGCGAGAAACACAATCTCAGACATGCTTGCATGCAAGGCAACTGTCACAACTCCATAAGATAAAACAAACCATTAGCCTCCATACAACATGAACCAACTTGTATTGACATAATGAACGTACATGTGTTTTGTCATTACATGTGTTTTGTCAATAGGTTTGTATTCTTATTGCTGAGAACGCAATGTTGTAAGAGGAAACTTCGTTTGAAGGAAGATAGATGTAATACGCTATTCAAACTTGTCATCTACATGCAAGTAGTCTGCTGGCAACAAGAAAATATTATCATCTTCATAAAGTCAGAGCTTAAACATAGCTATTAGGCTTTAAATCTAGAAGATTGGACACACAAGGAGAAAACATACCACAACATGCTTCTTGGTTCATTGCAGATCTGCTTGGAAGAAGTGAAGTTCTTCTGGTTGCTTATGATCCATCAGATTGAAAACAGCCACGACTCTAATCACATCTGTCATTTGAAAGATGTGTCATCAATGGCCTCAACACTTGTCAAATGAAAAGGCTTTACCTATAATGTTATTTCTGCTGTGTTGTCCAGCAAAAGCTCGAAGCAAGCAAGAACCTATGATATTGCATGTTTCAAAGAAAAATAAGAAAGACCTAAAATATTGTGCTGCAAAATGAGAAAGACCTACAGGGTGTTATTTCTTTTGTATTTTCCAGTAAAGCAAGCAAGAACCCTAGTTAGAATCAAAAGATCTCTGCTATAAGGTTTAAAAGAATAGAGTATATTAAATGGCAAATATCTACAGAGTTAAGCGCTCATTCTGGAATGTTAAATGTTTCAAAATCTGACATAATTTCAAATAACATCATTATGCCTTTTTGTTCTTTCCAAATATCTTCAAGTAGGAGCTCAACTTATGCATTGGCATACTTAGAAGCTCTTTCAATGTAGAAGCATGAACCCCATGTTGCTCCCTCAAGTGCATATGATAGGTACAGAAGGCCGCCTTAGCACAAGCACTTGGGGTAATGTCTACAGTTCCATATCAGATCCTGCTACAGGAGACGGGTTCCCTACCCCTCCAAAGGGCCGCACTAGACTACCATATCCTTTACTCCTAGAAGGTGGTCCGTATGGGTGATACCCATTTGCCAAATCTGACTTTAGCTATAGCAATGGGTGCACAGTGCCTCAAAGCTTGCCGGAAGGACAAGCAAGCTCAGTGGTTCTCCCAAAGGAATGTACAGGCACACAAGTGCGTGCAAGTACGCACGAAGAAGGAGCACGATGAATTGAGGCAGTACCTTGATGCTTGCTTCCTTAGCAAAATATGGGATGCAGATGTTCTGAAACATGTCAAGATAGCACACTATCGGCAACAGGTCAATCCCATGCTCGCACGAGGCCCGCATCACTACCTGCACACTCCCTTTGCCCATGAAGAAGCGCAACTGATAGCTTCTATCCGCACGGGTGCGCATCGCCTCCGCATTGAGACAAGCCGATGGACTCGGGAGGCACGCGAGGACAGGATCTGCCAGTGTTGCCAGTAGGGCACCATTGAGGATGATTGCCATGTTCTTCAAACCTGCCCGGCATACACCCATATCCGAGCACGGTATGTTCAGTGAGTTTTTCCTGGCCAATCGCTGCATGTGCTATTGGACACGACCTCCGTGGTTTGTTGGGGTCATATCTTCAAGAGGTCATGGATGTACGAACTCAGATGTGCCCTTCGGTGCGGTATTGACTTGGGTTACACGATTGTACAGTCTACAAGCATACTTATTACTGCTAAGGTTTTTCCCTCGAAAACCCTTCGCGGCGGGGGTATTTTAATCCTGACAGTAATATGTTTGCTGCTCTCTCTTTGTTTGGGTCCCATAGGCCAATTGGTCTCCGTGGACGATAAAAATACATTACATTCTATTCTATTCTATTCTATTCTATTCTATTTATCTATTAATTATTTCTTCCCACACTACCAAGTTAATATTTATTCCCAAGCTACCAAGTTAATAACTAACATATCAAACTCTATCAAAGACTGTAGAAACTATAGGAAGTTGGATAAATTATGCATATGGTAGCTCATGATGCTAAAAGCCTAAAAGATGGAATCTTGGGTTGTTCCAGAAAATAGTCCCTTCTTGCTTTTTTCTATTTCTGTCCATTTCTTATAACACACTCAACACTAATGGCAATGGTTCCAGATCAATTTGAGGGACTCAGGATAGGCTAGAATTAGTCTCGAGGTGAAATAATTTTTCCAAACAAAACATAAAAACAAGGAAAAAATTTTGGTTTTATTGAAGATACGCTTGCGCAGTGCAATAAATCTCTAAAAGGGCCAAATGATTTACTAGTCATGCGTAATTGGTATCAATTTGTATGCTCCAAGTTGGTATCACTCAGTTAATTTGATTGAAGTCAATAGCATGCCCCAAGTTTTAGCTCATGCCATTGTGCATATTGCCTCTAAGAATTGTGGGTTGACGCAGTTACTATAAACACAACACACAAAAACATGCTACTATGTACAATATGTTGATGTTTGCCTAGCAAAAGATAATGCAAACAAGATGATCTTCATCTGAATGTGCTATTGAGCCAAAATCAGACAGTTATAACTAGAGTATACTTTTCCTAGAAAAAATATGAAATGCATATTTAGCATGTATGTATGGTGCGAGTCCGGTGAACCCATGCTCGTATTTACGGGTTCGGAGGGAAGTGGACACCCCCCAAATGATACATGATCAACTAACTGGCAGTCCTGGAAATAAATATCTCGTTTCTGTATTGACAAAACCATTTGATTTTTCAGGAACAACCTATAGTTCGTAGACTTGCAAGCAAGATATTCCAGGGAGAGATTGAGATCTAGCTGCAAGGTTCAAAGGTGCCCACTTAACCACTATCATCACCTTTAAAGGCTTGTCCTTTGGCTTCAGACACATTCTGCTGAGGTGATTCAATGCTCTCTAAATTCTGGAGATAATGGCTGCGGAGAAAATCCAGACAAATCCAGGGGGAACATAGCTTTTCACTCTCCAGATATGATCAGTTACACTAAACAAAATCTTTGTGCTCCCAAGTTCAATGCTGTGCCTGCACATCTGGTGTCTCTGCTAAAAGAACTAGAAAGGGTCTAAAAACATACTGCCTTCCATCATAGGGGCTCTCAGAAATGCCTGTTGATGCCATTTGCATATTTAGTTATAACCATGCATAAAGATCCAAATTTACAGCCTTGTGCCTTTGGCTCGAGACATCCTGCTGAGAGATGATTTAATGTTCTGCAAAGATGTTCTTTTGAAATGCGAAATCTGGTTCATAACACATAACTTTTTAACTGGTAAGATGATATAAGCAATTGAGCAGAATCAGGGGATTCGCATGTAATGTATGGAACAAAAGCTTGTGATTCCAGTCCGATCACAAAGTCATACATGCTTCTAACTACAACAGACACTGTATATGTGCTTGAAAAATACAGTATATTTTACACAAGCGCATTTAATCGGCCCAGTCGGCGCCTTCCTCTTCACTTCCATTGCAGGCCTGTTGTAAAGAATGTCAAAACATGAAAATCTCATAGTTGCTAGGGATATGTTAAGAACCTATTTACCTGGCGTATGGCATTTGCTTTCTCTAAAATGGCAGCAACATTGATATTAGTCTTAGGACGAGGAGGGGTTCCATGCTTCACAATTGGAGTACGTTTAAGGCTGAATGACTGAGTTCAAAAGAATAAGATTGCTGCAAATTAATCATTAGAAATCGTACACTTATACACATACCTTACTGCGTATCTGTTCAAGCAAAGCCTCCCTAGTGTCCAAGGGTTTTGTGGTTACATGTTGAATGTGAGATGTGACGTTTTTCAACTGAAACTTATGATGTTAAAACAGAGTTTTACAACAGTTCACATTAACTTAGATACTTACCTTTGCTTTGTCATGAGCTGATATAGCTTGCATTAACATATCACGCCCTCTATTGACATTTTTTTCCTGCAAAGGTAACTTTGAAGAAGGCACTCCCTTTGAAACATTAATGCTTTTCCCAGATGTCACCATGGGAGGAGGTATTGGTACTGTAACATGACTGGTTTTTGCACATTCGGCCCGCCATTTGAGAGGAGGCATGGGGGGTGGTGGCGGCATCTCTTGCAAGGTGCAAAGGGGTGAGAATTTACCCAATGTAGGTGATCCAGGACTTAAATGCATATTAACAAAACTTGTCCTTAGCTCTGGTGAAACTTCAATGCCATGCTGCATGGAAGACATAGGAGAGTGAAGCAAACTAAAGACCGGGGAAGGTGGGGACAAGTCAGGGGATCCTGGGCCTGATGAACCCGATTGTAGCTCTATTTCAGCAAAAGGTGAACTGGTTGCAAGCTCAAACGATTGGAGTGACTCTGATGATGGACTAAAGGACCTACTAAAATCAATAAGGATATCTCCATTTTGATTCATCGTGGGGTCAGGCAATTTTGGAAATTCAGTAACAGAATGAGAAAGCTCCAGCAAGCTCCCAGATGTAGAATCATCTATAATCTCAGTCTGAATAACGGATGTGGGACTAGATAGTGGTTCACAATTAATTTCACCGCTGCACTCTATGGCACCACATTCTTTGACAATCCTGGTGGGAGGAGAATCACTGTTAGCATGTTTTATGCTCTCACTGGCAGGCTCAACTAAAACGAGGGCTGAAGCACATGAAGCTGAATCAGGCCTAGAATCTTCACGAGGTAAATTTGAGACTTGGTCCTTTACTACACCACTGTATTTAATCAACTGATTCTTTGGCTTAGTATAATTCTCAAGGTCATTATCTTGCCTGTAACCATTACTAATCAAAGAGTTGAGCTTCATCTTCAAGTCCACTGGATTTAGTATACCATTGCACTTGTCCATCCTAGGAAGGGGTTCTAACAGAAGGTTCGATTTATCCCTCAGATTTCGCGAAATCAAATACTCTCCCAACATATTTCTTGCTTCGATCTCTGCTGCACTGATCCTTAGAGTTTCATTATCATAAAGCTCGATAGAGTTTTTGGTCCCAAGAATCGCCTTTGTTGGCAAGGATGTTTTCCTTTTTTCCAACAATAGCTTTTTTGTATTCTTCGATACTGGGGAAAGGGATGGAAATCTCCTTTTTGCTTTAGGTTGAGATTGCTTCTCAGGATCATCTCCGTTCCCACAAAATAAAGGATTTGATATCCTGCAAATAAAACCACTGAAACTCATTATGGATAGTTGTCTACATAAGAATTCTGCTACGTATACTTTACTTCTAGAATGACCATGTTTATAGAAACTACATTTCACATTTATTTTTTGAATGATTGGTAAGCATAAAATCAGAGGCAGGATGAATTTCCCTACCCAGCATAACTTAAAAATGCATGTCAATAAACGATTACCTAGTGATAGACATTTCTTGTACATTGACATGTTTCGGCCACTTCCCTTTTTTCTGCAGAAAAGTATTCAAAAGATTTCAAAACTTCCTTCCCACTATCCCCAAGTAATCAACCTGGTTTACCATTACATCATGCCATATGCTAAGTTGGTGGCCATATTTGTGCCCTATAGTACACATCTTAATTGCAATAGGTCAATCCCCATGTATAATTCAGAGATTGTCTAAGGTGAGGCATAAGAAACACATTGGTTTTAATGTCTCAGCAAGTGAAGGATAACTCTCATCATATGACTTTCTTCGTAGATTCATTACAAGGTGCTAAATTTGATAAACTGAACCAGAACGGAGATTCAAGTCAACAATATGCTTGTGGTTGAGGACCTGTAATAAGGAATGGCAAACTCTGCTGGGACAAGTGCCAGTAAATTGCAGTAGGTGAACAAATATGGGGATAAGACCATATTTCACACAGAAACTGTGTATACTCCATTTATCCCCTACGCTACGCATTTAGGTTTCTTATATGAGATTCTCCACATGTTTACTCAGATTAGTCCATTTCCTCTTCCTCAATAGAAAAATATAAACCCAGATCCAAATCAGAAAAGGATCTGATGGGTTTATGCTTCCGGATGTCATGACAACAAAATTTTTTCCAGTGTCATGATACTTGTTTTAATAGGCACAACAATTATATTCAATGATAAGAGAAACTCTCAAAGACTGTGGATCCTAGCTCTGAAAAACTCTAGTCATTTAGGGCATCAAGGTACCCAAGGCCAGAAATGTAGAAAGCTTTCTAAAGGAAGGGGAAATGTATAAACTCAAAAGGTGTCCTGGTATAAGGACAAACTGCCTGCTCTCTTCATCCTCCCTGCTGTGGACAGTTATAAAGACTTACACAACAGATTGGTCTGTAACAGGAACAACAAATCCAAAGATCAGCGAAAAAGCTTAAGCATAAACTTGGTGAAGTTATGGACACAGTTTCACAAAAAACAGGATGATGAGATCAAGAGAGATCACTATTCCTGATAAGTACTGCACCGTGGGCAAAGCATAAGAACAACTGGAAACTGGGACCTGGTGGTTTCCAATTTGACCAGATCACCAATTATGAGTACTACAGGCACTCGAGTGCAATTATCCAATAGAAATATATAAAAGCCCCTCACCCAACGGTGAGCTGTCCATGCCAACACAATAAATAATTTCACATGTATAGTTATTTCAACCACTAACAATGGACACCAGAAGCCAGAAAAAGAAAACAATCATAACCCTGCATTGATACTATTGATGTTCACCAGAAGCCATAAAAAGAAAACAATCATAACCCTGCATTGATACTATTGATGTTGAAAAAGGGCTTAATGGACCAACTATAATATAGATGTCATTACAAGGAATAATGGTTCACTTCTGCCATAAAAACAGTAAGTGAAGAAAGGATGAGGACGCAGGTTCCATTACAATTTTACGGGAGCCAAAGGCTACGACATTGAAATATTTCCCTACTGAGGTAAGCTAAATTCAATCCTTTTCTAAGGCTGGTTATGTTATCCAAAATCTTGTTAGTTTACCTTCTCTAGGCGTACTCTCTTGTCCCTCTGATCTCTTTTGGCCTTCAAAAGTTCTAAATCAGCCCATTGTGTCCTTATAAAGGATGGATCTGAGTATCTTTTGAAACATGCACCAGGACCGGCAGCATCAAACCTGTAGAATGTTTGCAAGAAAATTACATGTGGTTTTACAATGGCTGGGAAACCTTAATAAAAAATTTCACCCACACTTCACAATACTTGAGGTGCACTTACTTATCAAGAAGAGATAGCATGGGGGGCTCTCTGCATTCTTCATATAACTTCTCAATGAAACTCGGTAAGTCTCCTTGACTGAAATGGTTGTGTGGAATATCTATTTTTGCATGCCAAGTGGTACCTAATCAAGAATTTAGTTTTTAGTCATTTGCTCCTTAAAAATGCTCACCACCATAGGGACCTAGTTCCCTTACCTTTACCCTTCGATAAAACAAAACGTAGCTGGTTTGATTTTGCGAGCAAGCATCGCTCCAGGGCAGGCAACTTGACCTCAACTTTCTGCACTCTAGACTGAAGGTCTAAGCTTCTGCGGGAAACAGCCTTAACCTCTTCATGCAAGTCATGGAATATCTCTGCTGCAAGCCTAGTGTGCAGTATACATGAGTTAGCTTCTTAACAAAAATTTTAGGCTTCTTGAAGTACATTCAATATTGTCAACCTTCTCCAAATTTCTATAAGGCAGTGAATAAACGTTACAAATGTATTTACATAAGACATGGAAGTTCTACTTGAGCAAATCTTGGAGAGCAGATTTGAAAAGGCAGTGCACGACGTTGTCCCCTTAAACAGTTGTCTGCTTCTACCAAAAGTCCATGTCACTTATTCCACTATGAAATTTACATATACATGTCTCTATTAAATCCACAAATATGAACTTTGTTTCTTGTTTATCTCTATTCACAAACACGTTTCTTGTTTATTTCATTTCCTGTTAAACGGTGCAAGTCCGAAGTTCTAGTTGCATCCATGTTTATTTTCCAGAATCTATATTTAGAAAGGGTAAATCAGAACACAGTAAGAAACATACTCTGCAAAGTTACCAAGCTGACGGACGATACCCACAAGGCCCGCCATAGCCACAGCTTCCAATAATGCATCCGGCTCATCCTTCGGCACTGCTTGAAAAAGCTCTGGATTGGCAAGACGGTATTCACTTCTCACCTCATACCTGATCAGAGGCATTGTTATAACAACTCAAGCAAAAAGAATAGAGCCCGCTTCCAAAACCTCATGTACAGCTATGCATTTAACAGTTTTCCGGCATCCATGTAGCTGGGCTTAAGAAAGATCTCTGCTCCCGCCCCAAATATGCAATACGAGGCTTCGGAGTGTTGCAATGTATACTCGGGCCCATCAGATAATGCCTTGAGAACTCTGTTTCAAACAATGCTTAACTACATTATGGTCTCAGTAACTCTGTCGTTTATAACCGTCTATCGTTTTCACATTTAAGTCCTCAAAGAACTAAGAAAAAGCTTCGTAAGGATGTTTTTCGCTGCTTGAGGCTACCGGACAGAGCTGGCCAGATTCTCAAGTACCAAATTGAAAACAGAACCCGATGTTTTGTCGCTGTATGCTTTGGAACAAAAAATGGACGACATTTGCAGCCGTTTCTGAAACCATTTTAGAACTTCCGAACTAATTGAAGAAGAAAAAGCTTTCAGACCATGCCAGCCTGATCATCGCCGGAAGCTCGGATTCTTTCTAAGTTCTCTGCATGCCGCCGCACGTGGATCTGACGGCGGGAAGACGCTTAGAAGATCTTGTCCGCTTGTGCCACGGATAGAAGTCTTGAAGTCAAATAAGAGATGTGATCTGGGCCGTTAATTATGGTTATATTTATATTTTATTTTTTATTTTTTATCCTTTCTTTTTAAGGGCTTTTTGGAACCACTTTTAGACTTCAGGAATATCATACAATCTAACATTCACATTACTTTTGTTGGGTCTGTTCTTTCAGACATGCACATGGTCCCTTCAATTCCAAATAAACCTTAGGAGGTTCCCATACATCTGGACCGCTCAGATTTAGAGAGATTCACTAGATTGTATCACATCCGTTAAGCCAAGTCAGTACGAACTGTGTTTGTTTGTTTGTTTGTTTATTTGTTTCTATAGACATAGGATCATGATCGCTTTTAATTTTTGTCCACACTGAGGAAATAGTTCTTTGCCGATTATAGTGGCACGGGATTAGGAAGGGGTTAAACCCCTGTGCGAGGCCATTATGGCCAATAAACGGGCGAGCATGGAGGGGCAAGCCCGTTTGTTTTGGTCGTAATGCGCGAGCACAGGGCGGCAGGGTCCGAGGCAATTTTGCCCCTGATTCAATTCGCTGTGACCATATTCAATCCTACATTTTTGTAGATTCAAGCCCACAAAGCAGGGTAGGGTAGGTTGAAGGTCGTCCGTGCTTCTGCATTGCAGCCGTAAATTAGCATGCATCTGACCTCAGCACTGCTCTAAAATTTTTGGAGCTTGAGCAGTGAGGCAACTGGCTTCAATCTTGCTTCAATCTGGCTGCAACTGGGTTATTCTTTGCATGTTTATCACGGCCTGTTGCCTGTTTGCCAGTTTATCAAGCACATTACGGCTAATAACACATCTGAATCCAACAATTGGGATTCAAAAATGCCGAGGACCTGCCGGTTAAATATGGGAAAAATTCGTGGCATGGGATTCGAGATTGGAAAAGTTCCATCATTATGATATTGCATTATTATATTGCTTGAGTTTCGGTAAAACTAGAGATGAAAATCCATATGCCTCATATGCACTTTATTCATAGTTTAACTTTGTCCTTTGCAGGTTTTGGATCAGAGGCATTTCGTACACATGTATCTATTATGGGATTTTAAAAATTTATAAGGTCTAGTAATATGGGCATGACACCTTCTAAGATTCTGAAATCTAATCAAGTCTAATTCTTGCTTTTGTCTACGTAGAAGCATGTTCTGTCAAGTCTAACTACATGATAAATATAAATGATCTTACATGTAATTAATTATAATATCGTTTTATAGATTTATTTATACATTTGTAGAATCTTACTTTTAATAATCTAAAGATTAGTGGGAAGCAACGGTATATCCAGTCTCACAATCTTCTAGGACATTTTGTATGTGTTTGTTATTTGATTTGATGAAAATAAAACGTGACTAGAAACGTGTGCCCGGCGATGCCGGGCATTAGTCACGGACGTGTGGAATGGGTATTTGTGTAGAGTTTGCATGTGAATAAAGGGTTTGTAGGAGACTGTGTATATTACGGGCATCGACACTATAGATGATATTCTTCTTCAGTGGATGCAGGATAAAATTATTATGGGTTATAACTTGATCAAGAGAAGAAGGTACTGATTTGGGAAGTCTACCTTCAGATTCATTGCTATGCATAGACAAATGGTTGTGCTCAGTTAGATCATTTTATCTATTGGGGCTATAGTCTTGTGTTTGTATTTTATTTTGATACAATTTTTTATTGATAAATAAAAGTTTGTCATCCTTCAAAATGAATTAAAAAAAAAAAAAGAGTTGTATAAATAAAGAAATGTGGAGTGATGGTAGATGGTGGAGTTCTTAGAGTCTAGGGTATTAGTTGGTGCCTAAGATGGTATAGGATTTTGTGGAATGAGAAATTTAAAATACATCTATAATTGGAGAGCAGTGACTCCGGGCAACGAGAGCTGTTGGATGGGCATATTCACGACTTATGCCTTGATTTGGACCGTAGATAGCGATCC
>JAANSK020011357.1:0-18440 GCA_011763485.2 Isoetes engelmannii
TTCAAGAGGCACAGGTCTGCATATATGGTTGCCAAGGGCAGGTCTGATCCAAAGAGAGAGGACATAGCAGAACTCATTTCAAGGTCCATTGATGCTGCCCTTACGCCTAGGAACATTAAGGCTGGTTTTGAAAGCAACAGGGATCTGGCCTTTTGACTCAAAAAAGGTTCGACCAGGTCAAGAAGCAACCAGATTCGGTAGAGTTCCTGCGGAGATGATAGAGGCAGAAGTTGATGAAGATGATGGTGCACGTGAAGATGAATGGCAAGGTTTCAACATGGACGAAGTGCAACAGTTATGGGAGCAGATACCAGCCCAACAAGTGGGAGTTATACAGCCACAAGAGGGTCAGGGTGAGCATGCAGAGGGTCAGGGTGAGACACAAGAGGTTGAGGATTTAGAAAGGGGTGCTGAAACTGGGGCTAATGAAGAAGCACTTGACAATGAGGCAATGCAAGCTCGTGTCTATAGTCCAGTTTTAGCAAGTGTTCAGCCATCACAATTATGTACTAGACAATCACAAGTCATTAGGCAAAAGAAGAGGGGTATTGCTCCTGACCTAGGAGGAAGAGTGCACATTTCCAGTGATGACTTTTGCCAAGCACTTGCAGCAGAGAAAGCAAGGAGGATTGAGGCAGGCAAGTTAAGGGAAGAGCAGCTCGCGGTCAAGAGGGTTGAGACTGCAAGAAGGAAAGCTGAGAGGGAGGAAGGGGCTAGGAGGGCAAGAGTGAATAGGGAAGAAAGGGAAAGCAGGAAAAGGGCAGAAACTGCATACGAGGCAAGCTGTGTGAGGCTAAGGAACTTTATGTATCCGAGGGGGCTGTCCAGGGTTGCAAGTGTGTTTGGGTATCAAAGGCCCATGACTGATGAAGTGAGGGCAAGGAGGTTGTTGGTCAAGAACATGATGAGGTCGAGGCATGGTCTGAGCCCAGTAACAATGCCAGTTACTATTGACCTCACAACACACGTAACCTGTCACATTTAAGGGTCTGAACGGGTCGTTGCAGTACCCCTAAACAAACCTGGCAGCCCAGCAGCCAATACACCAACTTATGATCACTCACAACTCTCACAAGGCATTGGTGATGAAGAGGAGATGGAGGTCATGTGTAGCCTGGAGGATACACATATATGCTCGGGTGATACTGATGTTAGCATAGAGGGTTGCATACCAGTAGTCAGGCCTGTCCCAAATCCTATCAGCACAATTAGGTCACCAATGAAGGCGTGGGATTTGCCAAGATCGCAAGGTCCATCACAGCCAGCATCTACAATAGGCCAAGGCAACTCTTTGAGGCTAGACACGCAAGGCTGGGTGAATTATGCTGTAGCACACTCTGGACCAGAGCATGACCAAGGTAGGGCAGTGGACAAGGCGAGGATCATTAGGGAAATGGTCGAGATCGGGGTGGATCCAGACATCATAGCCAGGGCTAGGAGCATGGATGTGAGGTTTGCAAGTAATTGGAGGGCTGAGATGGACAGCACACAGCCAACCCCCAGATTTGTGGAGAGCCATCACCTTAGCACCATGGCAGCAGACTCTAATGTAAGTTTATTTCACTTCCAGTATGAATGCAATAATATTTCAGTTAGGTTTACCAATTGTTGGCTTGCAGATTGCTGAGGACAGTGACGAGACTACAGAGAATTGAGGTACCAATTCGCGCCCGCCCAATGGTACATATGCCATTGTTCTTTTATAAAAGTTAATAAAGTGTTCAGAGATGACAATGTTGCAGTACACAACATGTGGAACCCGAATATGTGGGCGGACTTGCAAACGTCCTGACATGTGCAAAGTTGTGGCAATTTGCCCCTTAAGTGCACGGTACATGGCACCCATACCCTAGACTCTGCAATAAGTTCCAAGCTTGTGAAGTTGGACTCTGCCATAAGTTCCAAGTCGTCAATAGGAAAGAGGTAAATCTAGACAATTTTGTGTGGATATTAAGAGTGGTGTTCGTTTTATTGTCTTATTCATTTTGTTTATTGTTTTATGGTAGTATGAGGCTATGTCAAATGAAAGTTGGATGGATGTACATTAAAAATTTGATTCAGTCTTTCTTTGAATAGTTGGTGTCCTCCCAATACAATTGTCTGCATGGGACACATGGCAGAATTGTGTCGTGGTCAAGATGGACTTCAGAAAGGCCTATGACTCTCTTAGATGGGATAGTCTGTGAGAAGTGATGAGTCACATGGGATTCCATAAGCAGTTTATCGATGTGTCAATGGGAATGAATAATCTTGCCTCAGCTTCAGTCTTGGTAAATGGAGAGCCTTTTGGTCTTTTTTTAAATGCCAAAATAAACATATGCTTACGATGTTTTCAATATGTCTATATAGCATTAAATATGTTGTGTACTTTGTTTATCCTTATCTACACCATTCTCAAGGCCCCGAAGGGGCCAAATTTTTTTAAAGTTAATACAACCCATTACATCCAATACTTTTAAATAAATTCCCCCTAAAACCCCCTTTGGGTTTGGGTGCATATTCACACGGGGTGACTCCGGTCAACGAGAGCTATTGGATGGGCATATTCACGAGTTAGGGGGGTCATTTCTTCCTCTAGGTTTCTAGTCCCATAGTACAGTACATGCTTGATGTATTCTGATTTTATTCTTGAATATATAGTCCTTTGTCCTTCAAAAAAAAATTATAAACAGTAATATGCATTTGTACATTCTGTTATCCTACACTGAAAGTGGGATTGGTTTTATAAATTGGTAAAATTTTGATTCGGTACATTTTGTGGCCCAATTACCTACAAAATTTCCATTTCTCCAACATCAGTAAGTTGCTCTAACATCAGATAGTGGCATCACGTTCCACTATAGAGTAAGGTTGAAATCCATGCAGCGGAGACTCTTACCTTTGATTCATATTCAGACAGATACAAAAAACCAGGGAACACTATGAAGTCCTGTAAATGCAACATAACCACCAAAATACATGGTCAATAAAATTGTACTTGTATCTTGTACGCGTGGCTTCAACCACGATTGTATTCCATAAAGAAATCTATTACATTTGCTAAAAGGCATTAAATACCTCATAAAAGGAGGTAACCATAACAAGGAATCTATTACATTCCAAACTAAATGTGATGATGAGTTGCCAAGATAACTAACCTGGTTTACTGCATTTAATAGTGTTGAATACTTGCAGCTAAAAAGTCAAACAACTGAAAAGCACCACCACAAATTAGTGGAGAGTGATCACTAACTACATCAAAGATAGATATACATGTTTGGTATTCCATGTAAAGACAAATCTTAAATCTGCTGTCACATTCACTACGAGCCTCACCTAAACTTTTCAAAGTCAGATATCCATTTATCACAATTAATCCATGGTATTATATTGTAGATTATCTACATTTCCAAATCAAATGTGGCATTACCTCGTCATTCCCAAATTGAGGTTTATAATAGGAATCCATGCTCAAAACCTGTAGTACCATGTAGAAAACATTTAATGTCAAAGATTGCCATGGAAGCAGGGCACATGCAATGGACATCAATATTAACAGATTAAAAAAGAATAGACTTTTTATCATCCACGGAGGCCAATTGGCCTATGGGATCTAAACAAAGAGCAAGATATAGATCCAAAAAGGTTTTCCAATGGGTTCAGAAAATATATAGAGAGAGGCAATATTCAAAGTGGTGATCTATTTGGGTTGGTAAAAGCCTTATATTAGACTATACAGTAGAAGGCTTTTCATTTAAAGTGGAGCATCATTGCTTTTTACAAGCACGGATGTGTCTAATGCGCTTAAAACCATGGTAGACTGAGCATGTGACTCAAATGGGATGTCAATAGAGCTTTTTGAAATGGGGAGGATCTAAATTACATGAATTCCTTACGGATTTATGTAATGATGCACTAAAAAGTGAATTTCCTGATGCATGGTGCTTAAACAGGATTATACCTATCCATAACGTTGGTAGTAAAGACGATGTGTGAAACTATCAGACCATTTTGGTGAGTAATGTGTTTGCTAAACTATTTGCATCAATGCTTGAACGAAAATTGTCTTCATGGGCAGACGAAAATGATCTTCGAGCTGTTTGTCAGGCATGTTTTAGAACTGATCATTCTACTCTAGGCCATTTAGTTACACTGCGAGTATTATCTGAAGGTGCAAAGGGTGTTGGTAATAAAAGATTTTTTGCCTTTATAGATCTCACAAAAAGCATTTGATACAGTTAAGAGAAAGGATCTTGCCTACAAGTTGGAAATGCTCCAGAACAACATCATGCAGGTGCGTGCTTATATGACAGAGTACTAGTAGAACTATCATTTCCATTTACAAGGGCAGAAAAAGTGCAGAATACAATTGGGGTTAAGCAAGGTTGCCCTGGCTCTCCCACCCTTTTCAGTTTGTTCATAGATGAACTAGAAAATTGGATGACACAGCTTGGGGGCTTAGGAGCCCAATTGGGGAGGTATGTCTTACAGCTCTTGATTTTGCTGACAACATTATATTAATTTCAAGAATGCAGCTGAGCTACAATGACATTTAGATGTGTTGTGTGCCTTTTGCGAACAAAAAAACATGAGGATCAATCCTGAGAAGTCCAAGATAATGGTGCTAGGAGGCAGGGATAACACAATATTTTATGCAGGTGGTGTTCCACTTGAACAAGTAACGCAATATAAATATTTGGGAATTGAAGTGACGAATAATTATAAGTGGACATTGGCAGCTCAAAAACATATATCAGGTGATCTCAGAGCATTCTATAATATGGTGTATCAGTGCAAGATCAACAATTTTGAGCATGGCGATTAAGGAAACTTCTTTTTGGGATTCAAGTAAAATGGTTGGTTTTTATGGAAGTCGGGTTTGGGGGCCAGGTTTATCTTTAAAAGGGTGGAGTGACCTAGAGAAGATACAAAAAAGATTCTTAATAGGTGAATTGGGAGTCAAAGCGCAAACTCCATATTGTATGATGTTGGCTGAAAAAAATTTATTACCTCTTGAAGTTGAGGCTTTATGCAAAACCATTTCATTTATTAATAGAGTTCTAACCATGGATACAGATCGATTACCATATTGGGTCCTTGTGTATAGCACGAAAGGGTGAGATGCTGATGTCAAGCGATGGGCAAGGAAATGGCCGGATGATGATGCTTGTCCAATATCCCAGAAATTTAAAGAGATACATAAGTATGTGGCCGCACGAGCGATTTGCAAATTTTGGCAAGTAGGCGATGATCAGGATGTGAAAAAGAAGTTTTACTTTGCTGAATTAAATGATCTGTCGGAGTATAAAGGGCAGACTTATTTACTCTCATGCATTAGCAGACAAAATGTATGCTTATCGTTCAAATGAGATTATCGTCTCATAATCTGCGTATTAAGACTGATAGGTGGGATAATACACCCCACAATGAGCGATCTTGTCTGAACTGTTTAAATTCAGCTATTGAAGATGAAGAGCACGCACTCCTGAAATGCAAAACATATGCACAGGTAAGCCTCCAGTATATATTACACCTTCAACACTTGGTGAACTCTTCGTTTTACCTGCACATACCTTATATTCATATTTTAGAGATATTCTTAAAGAAAGAGAAGGCATAAGTGAGCTTTTCACTCTTATGAGTAATTTTAATATCGTTGGTGCTCTAGCATAAGTGTCAAGTACTGATTTGTAATATTTAGCCATAAAGGCCTGGAGGCCTAAATGGTTTGATCAATAAATTAAATTAAATTACATTCACGCAATTTAAGATAAACGTTTCCAGACAACTATACATTATTCTAAATTACATAATATATGACTATCTTTGTCACGAACCTAACTGAAAAAACACGGAAACTACGTACTAAAATATAGAGGTGTACGCCAAGATCTGGCAATAATTTTGATATATGTATAATGGAAACAAGAGTACAGTGGCCCGAAGGCGCCCAATAACATAGAACAAGAGTACAATGGCCTGAAGGCGCTCAAGAGAACAGGACAGACGCTGAGAGGGTTCAAGATTGGCGCTGAACCGGAATAGTTCGCCAGGAATGAGGCTCTGCTATATATAACCGCACCGGCGGTCGAGATGACGCCACTCCAGTAGCCAAGATGGCGCGACGTGTCACCCATGCATGGCGTCCATGTGACGACCATATTGTATAATACTCATATGGTCGTCACACCATCCCCCTCCTACGACGGCGTCGAGTGGGCCGGACAGAAGCGGAGTACTGAGACTGGGCTTGTCAGGGTAACGCCTATGGAACTGGGAAATTTTATCAGGAGCATTAGCCACACTTTCTGCTGGTTCTCAGGTTCCGTCACTTGGTGAATAGCCTTCCCAATCAATCAGATATTAAAGGCGGCGCCGTAAAAACTTGAAGTCCAAGATTTCACGGACCTCAAATTCCTCATGGTCATCAATCTCGATAGGTGGCGGAGGTGGAGGCGCACGATCTAGAAAAGAATTTGCCGTATAAGGTTCCAAGAGGAAAACATGGAATACTGGGTGGAGCTGAACTAAAGGCGGAAGCTCCAACCGGAAGGCAACATTCTCTACTTGTGCACTGATTTTATACGGACCCAAGCGGCGATAATCCAACTTATCACAAGGGCGCGCTGTGGGCAGGTCGCAGCGCAGGAGCCAAACAGGATCCCCGACTGCAAACTGTAGAGCATCTTGGCAGTGCTGATCTGCATGATGGCGGTACCGTTCTTGGGCATGGATAAGGTGTCCTTGAAGGTCATCCTGGAGTTGACGGAGCTTCTCAAGGCAATCTTCGGCACTAGGGTCAACTGAATCAGATCCTGGAACAATGAAAGACCAGCAAGGATGGGTGCCAGAATTCACAAAGAATGGTGCCTGCCTGGTGGAAGCATGGACTGAATTGTTATAAGCAAATTCAGTCAAAGGAAGCCAATTGACCCAGTCATCCTGTTGATAATTGATATTAAAGCACCACAAATACTTCTCAAGGGTTTGGTTAGTGCGCTCCACTTGCCCATTAATCTCAGGGTGGTGCCCTGAAGAAAGAGAGCATTCCAAGCGCAAGAGCTGCATGAGCTGTTTCCAGAAACCGGCAACAAACTGGGAGCCGCGGTCAGTGACAATGGTATCCGGCAAGCCATGGAGTCGAACCACTTCTCGGAGTAACAGTGTGCCTTCACTTGTGATGGAGGTGCTGCATGGGATGAAGTGTGCCATCTTGGAAAATCGGTCAACAACCACAAGGATGGCGTCATGCCCCTGAGAAGGTGGAAGCTCGACAATGAAATCCATCGAGATGCTCTTCCATGACCCACTTGGAGCTGGCAAAGGCCGAAGCAGACCATGTGGAAGATGCTTGGGAGTCTTTCCACGACAGCAAGTGTCACAGGAACGTACAAAGGTCTCGACTGTGCGTCGGAGACCTGGCCACCAATAATCCCGGCCAATGAGTTCCAGAGTCTTGGCAACTCCAAAGTGGCCAGCAAGAGGAGAATCATGGCAGGACTGCAGCACTTGAAGTCTAAGAGCACCATCAGGAACATAGAGAAGTCCATCACGAAACAGGAGCCTATCTCGAACTTCAAATTTCTCATAGTCCGACCGTGTCTGCTCGAGGAGATCGCCTCTGCGATCCTGAGGAGCAGGGCCAAGATGAGAGATAACATCCTGAGCCAACGGGCCGGAGGGAAGAGCCGTTCGAACTGACTCCAACAGGGTGGAATCATGGGGCCTTTCAAATAAGGTAATGGCCATCAACTGCAAACGATCAGGCCCTAAAACAACCTGTGACTGTAATTGATCAAAAGATGGGTCTCCCGGCTTGGGTTCAAGGCAGGAACGCCGAGACAGGGCGTCTGGCTTCCTTGGAAGGGCCCCTGGCCGATACTTGATCACAAAGTCTACGCGTGACAACACTTGCGTGTGCCACCATGCTTGACGCCGGTTGAGGACACGGGCAGACTAAAAATACTCCAGATTTCGGTGATCAGTATAGACTATAACTTTGTGCGGGGACCCTTCCAAGAATCGCCTCTATTCCTCAAAGAAATCAACTATCGCCATCAACTCCTTGTCATAAATGGGATAGTTAATTTCAGCAGCCTGGAATTTCCATGAGTGATAAGCATAGGATGCAACTCATGGTCATCCCCCTCTTGTGACAGAATACCCCCCAAGAGCAAAGTCGGAGGCATCCGCTTCCACAACATACGAGCGTGACGGATCCGCATGGGCAAGGATTGGTGCCGAAGTAAAAGCATGCTTCAAGGTGACAAATGCCGTTTCCGCTTCCACACTCCATTCAAAAGGTACAATATTGGACGTGAGACGTGTCAAAGGGAGGACAATCTCCGGGTAATCCTTGATCAAGCGGCGGAAAAAATTGGCGAACCCCAGGAAGTACTGGACATCTTTGACGGAAGAGGGTGTTTTCCAATGAACTCCCGAAAAACTTCATTTGCCATATGCTGGAAAACTGCTGGGGCATTGCATGACGGTGTACTCAAAGTGGTCATATCGGATCCGAAATACTGCCTTCCATTCATCACCTTCTCCGATCTGGATAAGGTTATAGGCACCGCGGAGATCAATCTTGGTGAAATACCGTGCCCCTTGCAGCTGCTCAAGCAATCTCGAACCAGAGGCAGGGGGTACAGGTTGCGAACAGTGATCTTGTTGAGCCCGCGGTAATCAACAACCAACCGCAAAGAACTGTCCTTCTTGGAGACAAAGAAGATAGGAGCGCCTGCGGGTCACTGAGAATGCCGGATGAAGCCTGTTGCAAGATTCTCCTCAATATAAGTCCGTAGGGTCTCCAACTCTGTTTGTGACAAGCCATAGATGGGACCATATGGTGGAGTCGTCCGGGGCTGGAGATCAATGGGACAGTCATAGGGACGATGCTCTGGAAGCTTACTTGACCTTGTCGAAGACGTCAGCGAAATCCTTGTACTTGTCGGGGAGAACTGGAACAGATGTCACAGGAGCCGAACTGGTTGACGGATGAACTTGGATTACGAATACCGAACTGGAATCTTGCCTTCCAGATTGGACAAATTTCTGCAGCGAGATTGTTGAGATACAGAGCCGAGGGTGCGATGAAAACTTGGAAGGATCGCCATCGCGATCCTGATAAGCATGGACAGATGCAGGAACGGAATCAGGAACCGGAACAAAAACATGAGCAGGAACAGGAACGGGAGCCGGAACAGATGCCGAAGCAGAGTTCGGAACAGGAACGGGGACAAGAGCAGGAACAAAGTCTGGGACGGAAGCAGAAACCGAAACAGGGCGAGAAACAGAGGTACGAGCAGGTGCAGGAGCAGAGACTGGGACGGAAGCAGAAACCGAAATAGGGCGAGAAACAGAGGTATGAGCAGGTGCAAGAGCAGGAACGGGAACAGAATCAGGAGCAGGAACTGGGGCTGGGGCAGAGTCAGGAACATGGACGGGAACTGGAACAGGGACTGGAACATGACACGAAGCAGAAACAGGATTCGGGTTGTGGGTCGAGGTGAGGTCAGGAGCCCATGAAACTTTACGGGATGGAGATGGCGAAACAGAAGCAGGATTTGTCAGAGAATCGGAACTACAACAAGAGCTAGCAAAGCGAAATGATCTGAAGAGCCAGTCAATCTGGGGGTTGTGCAAGTCAAGCCAAGGAAGATCCAAAACTACGGGCGCATGTGGGCTAGCAATGAGATTGAAGGAGATGCTACAAGATGCTCCGTCGAGCAGAAGCCGAACAGGTGCAGTACAGTCAGTGCCTGCACCCGAGGAGATCTCACATCCATCAATCACACCAACAGCACTGGAGTGCTCAACTCTGCTTTAGGGACGACGTGCTTGAAAGCGAACACACTGTCCATAAAGCAAGTGTTCGCACCACTATCAAGTTGCGCTGATGTTTCCAACTTTTTGGCCTCTGACTCCAACACCACAGGAATGAAAAACTCCTTACTGACCTTATCCGAGGGGATAAACCCTTCATTGCATCTGGGTGGAGCCTGAGGAATGGCGGCCAGCCGAAGAGAGACTCCTACTCGGACCGACCACTGAAGTTTTCTGACTGATTTGGGTGCTTGACTGGACACCCACAAACCATATGACCAGCCCCACCACAATAGAGGCAGAGGTTGGCATCCCTTCTGCGCTACTTCTCGGCTGCCCACAAGGGTCCTCGAAATGCCCGATCAATCTGCATTGGCACTGGACCTTCTGGCCTAGACGGCGGTGCAGAAACTCCTGTGGCTACTGGAGTATGTGGAGTTGGGAAAACCGGTTGATTCCGCCTTTCTTGCTTGCACTCGAAAAGGCAGTTGTCACAACGAACCGCATACTTGATAGCTTCCCCTAAATTCTGTGGATTCTCCATGCTTAACAACATATCCTTGACATTTTCACGCAAGCTCCTTCGGAAGCAGTCCCGAAGGGCAACATCATCCCAAGTAGTATCGATTGCAATCTGGCGAAACTCAGACGCATAAACTGAGGCTGAGCGTGATCCTTGCCTGAGGTTACTGAGCCGGATCACTGCTGTCCGCTTGCTTCTCCAACAAGGGAGCAAAGTCTTGTAACTCTGGCGCTTGCTTCTCCAACAAGGGAGCAAACCAACTGAGAGCCGGCCCCGTAAGAAGAGACCCGACTAAATCTACTTGCTCCTGACCTGTGGGGTACTTGTGAGGATGAAATTGGATAACAAGCCGAATCTGATTCAAAAAACCCCCGAGTTTGGATCTAGTGCCATCAAATTTTTCCAGCAAACTGATTTTAGGCTCCGATGGCCTCACCCCCGAGCTAGAAGCTGATTCATTGGAGGTTAGCCGCTCCATAAGCTCCTAGTTATCTCGCTACAACTGTTGACAAATTTGAGCGAGCTGCTGCAGCTGCTTTGCATACGTTGAAACCCCCCCCCCCATGGGGACCGACAGTATCAAAGACTATTCAAAAGAATTGCCCTGGCGATCTGGCAGAGCAGAGCAATTTTTTTTCTTTCAATTCTCTTTCTTTTTTTCTTTTTTCTTTTTTTTTTAGCAACGTAAACTGCTAAAGAGGATCGCGACCGCAATCCTAAAGAGTGAGAAACTAAGAATTTTTCACCCAAACAAGCCTAACAGGATCGCTACGGCGATCCTGAGGAGCACAACAATAGAAAAGAGAACATCTACTTGGTCCGAGCAGTCGCAACTGCGTTCTTCCAAAGCTGACCCCCTGACGAGCTCCGAGCAGATCAGAACCGGTAATAGGATTCCGGTTCAAACTGTCATGAACCTAACCGAAAAACACGGAAACTACATACAAAACTACAAAGGTGTACGCCAAGATCTGGCAAGAATTTTGATATATGTATAATGGAAACAAGAGTACAGTCGCCCGAAGGCGCTCAAGAACACAGAACAAGAGTACAATGGCCTGAAGGCGCTCAAGAGAACAGGACAGGCGCTGAGAGGGTCCAAGATTGGCGTTGAACCGGAATAGTTTGCTAGGAATGAGGCTCTGCTATATATACCCGCACCGGCGGTCGAGATGACACCACTCCAGTAGCCCAGATGGCGCGACGTGTCACCCATGCATGGCGTCCGTGCGACGACCATATTGGATAATACTCGTATGGTCGTCACAATCTTGAACATTAAAAAATCAAAAATTCTGAGCAACATTAACAAATGTCAAGCATTATAATCCAATCCAAAACATTTAAAATAGCCAAGCAATGTAGTGGTCAAAACAAAATTTTCAAAATATTAGAATCCAGTCCAAAATATTAAATTAGCCCAGCAATGTACTAGACAAATAAAAGTTTCAAGATACCAATTTAAGGCTTTCAAAGTTTTAAAGATCTTCAAGTTCTCTTGCTTGTCTCCATGACCTCTTTTAGGCAATGATGAGCTCCACGCCGCGAGTGCTTGATCGTACGGAAAATCAGTGACATAATACTTAACATGTATATAATCGAAGACAAGGGTCCAAGTTATCAGTTAACTTGTTTCACACTTTGTTTTTCAGCCAAGCCGATGAATTTGGGTGAATTCCATTCATATGACATATACACGTGTAGATTTTAAGGCAAAATTTGGCCACCTGAGCCCAAATTAATATAATTCTTTGGCTAATCCTCTTCCCTCCGGCAATAGTTTTCTTGGCGAATGACTTTTGGCAGGACTAACGGGCTTCAAAATTGGGCTAAAATTTCGCAAATTTTGACGCCACGTATCCTACTCAGGTTTAGTAGCAATTTTTTCAAATTATCATATAGCCTTTTGGCTAATATTAGCCACAAAAGTCATCCCTGGATTGCAGGAAGAGTATCACATTCAAACTCACCATTGGACAACCTACAAGTGCCTTTGAAAGGATATCAACAACTTTGATATGCTCTTCACATGTCATTGGCCGCCAAGCATGTGACTTCTTTTGCAGTATAATCACATTCTGGAGCAACCCGTCAGTGGCAACAACCAGTTTTCTATGCATCAAGTTATGCCAACATAGTCATTGATGAGGTTGTTGATTTCATCAGCAAAAGTAGTTAAGAATCTACTATACAGCCATAGATCCTTGCATTCTGTTCTTCAAAATCCTCCTAAAACAACAACATTTGAATTGTGAGAGAGTCTGAGCTACATATGAAATTTGCAAAAGTTCATGTGATTGGAATGCTAAAACATATTTCCACAAACTAAGAATCATGCAAAGCAAATAGTAAATCACCAAAATTTGTTGCAAGCCTGCAAATGGAATCAACATTTCCAGCATCTACAGACCAACCAGAACTATTCTAACACGGTACAGAGCGCCCTGCTTTAGTTCAAAACGCCATGTATTTTTTATTCCATCACAGCCGGAGAAGGTTCTCCATAAGTGCTTCCTTCGTTTCAATCCCTGTGAATGGGATGTTTATTGTCTTCATATATTGCGTAGGTTCTAAAATATTGCATGCTATATACAAATCACTTTCCTCACATGAACTCACGGAGGGCCTAAACTTATCCTCCGTGTACAACCACAACAGCAAATGGCTGGAAGGATATGCCACAGAAATGATGCGGGTGCGCAGAAGCAACCGGAGGAAGGAACAAGTGCTTAACTGGGGAGATTTACTTTTCGTTGGATCATGTTGACCGTCCAATGATGTGATAACGCACGACGCCGCAAATCGACGAAGGGCAACCATGTTGCCTCACGTCTCATAACGCGGAATCACAAAAGAGATAAACCGCCCGATGCCCGATTGTGAATCAGATTGATGGGAATAAAAGATGCCTTGAACCTAACACCAAAGCCAAGGTTTGCCCTTCGGCCAACCCAAAAAGACCCAACGCACTCTCCGGTCAGCAGAGGGCAACCCCCGTGCGCAACACCTTGTTATTCTTTATAGCTACATTTTTAACGTCGAGTTTTTATACTTTTTTTAACGTCCAAAAATGAACATTTTGCCCTTAGCATTTATATTAGTGGAATATGCTCAACCCACCCGATTATTGAATCCAACGGTCCACATAGTTCTTGCTTTATTCGAGCAGTGGGAAAAAGAAATCTACAGTTCGGCCGTTCGACGGAAGCTTTTATCACATTTTTCCAGAAATATCTGCATATAATGTCGGAAATTGGCGCCCACATCAGTGATTCTGTGGTTCAATGCAAATCCAGGTCCTTTGAGAAGCTCGGAAATGGAGGATGGGAACGTGTAATAATGGTCTTAACAGGTGCAGATGATCTTGTATATCTGACCAAGTAAAAGATGGTGATGCTTTGGTGTTGGTAAGAAGGGGCTTAGTGTAGCGGAAGTAGGAAATGAGTGCAACTGTAAATATGGCTGCCGTAGAAGCTGCTAATCAGCATCTAAAGGAGTTAGATCGACTTCGCAAGGAACAGGATACAGTTATTCGCAAAATCAACAAGATTCACTCCAAGCTTGCTCAAACAAGTGAGTTTACTTTTCTTGTAATTGGTGTTTTTTTATGTACGTATTTTTAGTGCCTAAAAAAAGCCTCTATTTGGGATTTAGAGATTTCATTTTTTCCTCTTTACCTAATATATAATATCTGCAACCTCATGGAATTTTTATCTAACATTACTTTGCTAGCACTTACTATTTCAGCACCAGAGACAGCTGAAAGATACGGAGACAAGCTGTGGTTCAAGTTACGTGATTTTTATGCAGAAGCAAAAACTCTTGCAGAATCCGAGGAGAGGTTTGCCTATTCTCTCATATGCACTTTTAATATATTGCTGGATTATCTTGCATGAATTTCTCTGTTATAGCTCATCCATGACTTTTCAAATGGATTTTGCAGCGTATCAAATTATTGCATTGCGCAGCTCGATATTCTCATCTCGCCATCTCAGGCTGCTACACATCGCCGCAAACCAGGTATTTACTTTATATGCCACGTTTTTGTTCCTTAATCATTGTGTATAGTTTAGGCAGGTTAGTTTTTAGACAAAACATGGGTAGCGTTAATGCTAATATTGAAATTTGAGTGTTCTAGATATCTCCTAATTTCCTTGCTTTATGGAAAGTTTTGATTCTTATAATTCAATTGGCCAAATTCTCATCTTTAGCAGGATTTGCAATAACATAATGGTCATGACTAGGCACAGCAAGCTTTAATGCAAGAACTTGTTGGAATTTATCAGATAATGTAGAGCCAAAGCGCAAAAGACTGAAGTCTGAGAATGATACGTCTAAGTTGAACTCGCCTACAAATCCTACTCGAATGCCGGCAGACTCTCCAAATATTGCCATAGGAGATCAGGTTTGTTATTGCAGTATGATTTCTAATATAATATGCCTTGCCTCTCAGCAATATGATCATTGATTCATCTCAGGTTGCAGCCAGAGTGACATCTGATGGCGCTGAAAAGGATGAGTGGATAGTGGTGAAAGTGATACATTTTGACCGCGAAACAAACAAGTATGCTGACAGCATTGTTGTTTATCACTGTATATATGGAATGCATGCAGGATACTTAAGCCTGCATGGATAACTTTCTTCAAAGCAAGGATGCAGTGGTTTGCCTGTTTTGTACTCACTACATATGGAATGTATACAGATCCAAACAGGAAAAAATTTCTTTAAGCTTGCGTGCATGTATTTTGCCTGTTTTTACACAAGCAATCTGAGGGATATGTTTGGGCTCCAATCAAGACCAAGGTTTTAATTTTGCTTTCTCGTTTTAACGTCTTTTTCCTTTTGGCTGCACAGATATGAGGTTATTGATGAGGAACCAGGCGATGACGAAGAGGCTGGCCAAAGGTGAGACAGATACTAGAATACAAAAAGGAAAAGAACCAGAATCTGCACGCTCACACAGATTGTCATACTTGTATATTCAACTTCCTACAGAGTCGTGATTGATGGGCTTGACATATGTTGAATGTGTTGCAGTTCTGTTGACTGCAAGAAGTATAAGCTGCATCATACAGCAATAATTCCATTGCCAAAGAAAAATGACCCTTCAACTGCACAAGATTTTGGTCACGGATCACAAGTCCTTGCAGTGTATCCTGGAACAACAGCTCTTTACAAGGCTACAGTAGTGGCACAACGCAAGGTATAAATTGGTTATAAACATCTTCACGTTGATGGTCTCTGTTAAGTCTTTTACTAACATATATTGTTGCCTGGGCTGTATTCCATAATGACATCAACTCTGTAGAGGAAAACCGACGAGTAAGTGTTACTTGATTTTTCAAGGTTCATTGAGTTTAAAACTCAGTGCTTTGCTTTGCCATTTGCAGCTACTCCTTGGAATTTGATGATGATGAAGAGGAAGGATGCGATGTCTTACCGAAGCGGCCTGTTCCATTTTATCATGTTGTGCAGCTCCCACAGGGACATCGCCAATGACAGTGAACTTGTGAAATTTACGTTCTTCCACCACAGCTGATCCAACCATTGACAAGGGTCGTAAGAACTTGCCCAGGTGGACTCTAACGTACTAATCCATTGGGAATTGTACAAACAAGGACGAGACCAAGTAGCTTTTTGGATGGGCTTATGCTCACCAGATTTCATAAGCATAGGCTGATCATAGATCGATCTTGTAATGCTTAACTGACGTGTATTGTGCTGTAAACAGCTAGTATATACAATACAACAGATTGTACTTTAAACTGGATATAACCATATAAAATATGTTTGTAAATAGAGAATATTTTTCTAATATGCCATGGATTCCTCCATGAACTGTTAGAGTGAGAGAGAAGCATCAAAGAAAGAGTAGATGGTGTTTAATACTGAAACATGAACATCAAAGAAAGACTATGAAAGAGAAGCATTGTCCATTATCTGCAGCAACCAGTTATTGGTCTAAAAATGCACAAACAAATTGAATTTGATAAGAAATGAAGTGACTATCCTTAGCGCATTACTAAATTTGGTAATGCGCTAAGGATAGTTAGTTATGGAAGATTCACATATAAGATTAAATTGGGATGCGCGGCGTGACAACCTACATCGCAGCTGCTCTTTGCCTTTGAGCTGCAACTCAACGTTGTGAATCCACTAATGGGTGCAGGTGGAACGGTGATAAAAATGCTGCTCTTTGCCTTTGAGCTGCAACTCAACGTTGTGAATCCACTAATGGGTGCAGGTGGAACGGTGATAAAAATTCAGCGCTGCAAGATGATTTGCAGGCGGTCACGCTAATTTGACCGCAACCTTGCCACAGTTGCGGTCTCTAGAAATGCATGTGAACACCGCATTAAAGTGTGTGAAGATTCAAGTGGAAAATTGAGTGTTGGGGGAAGATTCTAGTGAGAAATCTGTAGGCGATATTGCCTGCGAACAAAGTCGCAAGTGGTGCCAAAAGAAGAGCAATTTCTACTTTAGAAAGTGGCGCCAAAAAATGCCAATTTCTACTTTAGAGTCTAATTTATATGCTTCAGAAGGGTTGATTCCTGTTTTGAAAGGCCTTGTTTAGCCGTTGTAACCACAAGTTGGTTAAATCTTATTAGCTTCAACAGGTTGGCTAAATCTCATTATGGCTAAATCTTGACCAACATATGCTCCAGATCATCAAATCCTAACCGCTATGTTGGAAACCCTATGTTTAAAAAACAATATAAAACATACGGAAAACCCTAAATCCAATGTCAAATATACCATGGTTCAATTTGATTCAAGTACAAATCAAATGTTGAATACTCCGTGACCACAAAGTACATATTGTAGAGAAATTTAAGATAAGCATCCATAAACCATGGACATCAGAAATTAACAAGAAAATATAAATCAAGCCCAAACTAAATCCAACATGCTTTTAGGAATTGAACCTGGGCTATGCTGTTGAGCAAAGGGAGGAAATTTAACTATGTGTGGGTCTCTAGCTTATTGTTTAACCAAAGAAAAAACAATGACCTGCAACTCAAGTTACATTAACTGCTTGCACTACCCTTTTTTTTTTTTTTTAATATTGAAGGACGTCAGTCTATTCATCATCACATCATGATTACATTCTACTTCATTTTATTCTACAGATCATATGGAAGCCAATGCACTCCTAGGCGCGATTAATAATGCAATGGTTTATAATCCAATGGTTGAACTTAAAAAAAATCAAAAGAGAAGCACTTGGACAATAAAGAAGCACTAGAACGATACATGCAAAAATTACTTGTTGCCGTCGTTGCCCTTCCGGCCATCCCCACTGTGTGTGGTTGCCAATACATGCAAAAATAAGTTGCGACCATCATTACCCTTCCGACCATCCCCATTTTGTGCAATTGCCATCGCTGGCTATGTCTACGAAAAAAAAAATAAGGGGGCTCTTTGAAGTCCTAAAACAGAAGTACATTTGCTTTGCCATAAACATAACACTGCACCCTGAAATTCAACATCCGAAATTTTAGGGACCTTGAAATTTCGGCCCAGATCAACAGGCTTTTAACCTTCTGTCGATTTTTGCTAGCGATGTCAAAGCTGAAAAACTAAGCAAAGCATGTCGAGAATGCCAAAATTCAAGCTCCCTAAAATTTCGTTGAAGAATTTTCAGGAGCAAGAGAATTTTGCTCGAAATTTTTCAGCGCCGCTCGTAGCTTTGCCATTCGCAGTGGCCAAAAGATTTCTTCGCGAAATTCTCTGCTCCTAAAAATTACTTCTTCCATAAACATTCAAACCCTCCCCAACCCTAAAACATTCAAAACCAAACCCTCAAACTACATTATTCTAGCTTAAACTTAATATACATTATTCTAGCATAAACTTAATAAACAGGTTCGAATAGGTTCCCCAATGAGGGGCAATGGGCAGGAGGGAGTTTGTTGGTTTTTTTTTTGTTGTAAAAAAATGTGGGGCGTCGGATGTTGTTTTTTTGGGATGATTTTTGACGGCTGGATTGGGTGAACTGTTTTAGCAACTGTCTGAGCAGCCCGACCTGTGCTACTGTGACGTTCCATGCTCGTATACGGGTATTTATACGGTATCCGACATGACACGTCACTAGCTTAGCCTAGGGGTACT
>JAANSK020011468.1:0-18439 GCA_011763485.2 Isoetes engelmannii
ACATCCCTCTTGGGACATATGACGGCCCTTCTCAAGGCACAACCCCTTACTAGGGACAATGGTCTTCTAGGAGCAATACTCCTAGTGAGGCTCCTAGTGAAATACATTGGCGTTACCTGGACTTTTTCTGGTTTTGTTTTTGGTTTAGGAAAGTTCAGGAAGAGGGCCATGTGCTTGGTTTGAAGCATGTTCAAAGAGGTTGATTGTATTCAGAAGTCATGGTGTGTGCATTTGAGGGATGCACGTTCCCCTAATCTATGTAATTTATAATTTGTGTAAGCATAGAATGAGAATGGGTTAAGGTGGCTGCAGGTGACTGTAAGCCAGCAAGCAAATCTGGGGAATGCATGTAGACCATAATTAAATAGAACAATTATGGCCTGGCATTTGCAAGGAGATTGTGATAATTTGCCAACGAGAGACATATCATCCCCTTAGGACTTACAACTCAAAGTGCTTAATGTCAAGCAGCAGCAGGGGCACATAACATTTGCTTTGCTTGAAAAGAAGACAATAACTTTATTTGTAGACATAAGCTTTAAGTGAGAAACTTACTTAAGATTGTAACTTAAATCCAGTGCGCAAGCAAGCTCGATATACTCCAATAGAGATACTGTGGAGTTCCATGCATTTGAAAAAGCATGGAAGGCTGCTTAGATCTCAAAAGTTATGGAGACAGAAATCAAAGAAGACTTTCAGCAGCTAATTAAAATAACTTGACAAAAACCTACATAAAAAATACCTACTTGTGCTGATTAATATGTATGAAAAATGCATTAGTTTAGGAGATGCCTGTGGACTATTCATCACAACTAGTCAACATGATATCATATCTTGAAATGCCTATGACTGCATATACGCAATGCGATCGTGAAGCCTCTTTGGAAAAATGCGGCTACAAGATTCCAGCCAACTGCAGCTTCTTTAGTGCTCGGAATGCATGTATATATCTATCAAACCTAGAAGAAGGTAAGCTGGTCCATGCCATTCTTCTAAGTAGTCATTATTATGAAGTGGATGATTTAATAATAAATGGTATTTTCAGCATGTATGGCAGATGTGGCAATAACTTTCAACCACATGGTACTTTTACATAAACTGCCATGATTTCAACTTATACCTAGCAGGGGCTGTTTGTCGAGATCCTCAATATCTGTTCTCAAATGCTCAGAGATAACATAGAAATAGATGATATTATGTTCTATATTGTCCCAGTTCATGTACCAGTCTCACTAGTTTAGCACAAGGGAGACTAATCCACGTCTATTTTCATGTTCTGGAGTGTGGCTGTGAAAAGGATTCCATTGTGGGTAGTGCACTCCTTAATATGTATGGCAGATGTGCACGTCTTACTAGGTTACTACCAATTTGGGTAGTGTGCTTACTACCAATTTGCATTATCGTGATGTAGTCTCATGGTTGCCATGCTTGCCAGACATGCACAACATCGCCATGGAAAGGATGCCTTAGAACTCTTTGGACAATGCAAGGTGAAGCAACAAGAGCACATAATATCACATTCAGGATGCGTCTTTTTGCATGTGCACATACTGGCCTTGTAAATGATGGTTGATATTACTTCATTTCAATTGTTGAAGTTTATAGCATCTCATACCAGGTGAAACACTATGGGTGCATGATGATCTTCTTTGTCTAACAGGCTGGCTGAAAGAGGTGCAAAATCTTATCAATATGATGGCAATCTCAGATGATTTTGCAGTTTGGAAGGCCTTTCTGGCACTCTAAATTTACAGCTCCATGCTGATTTGCAAGGCCATTGATCCGGCTAAGAAAATACTGGAAATAACATTTTGAAGATTTACAAAAATTCAAATCCATCCAGCTAAGAGATTTAACCTGCAAATAATTTTTGCAAGAGGGCAAAGGGGAAATCCGAAATCATCCTTTGCACTTATCAGTTGGAAGAATACGAATAAAGAAAACTAACTTGCCTCAGTGTAAGAGTGCAGGTTAGCGCCAATCTTTTAGCTCCAGCGACCTCCACTCTATGGCCGATGCAGGATGCAGTTAGAGGTTGTTCGTGAAAGAAGGATAGTCGACAGAGAAGTAAGAAAACCCCAGGTAAATTCCATAAGTTTTCCAAAATTTCCTAGCCATCGATGAAAAAACATGCATGCCTAATGGCGCATATTAAATTTGGCTGACGTCACGTGGACAACCAAAAATTACAGGAAATGATATAAGAGGTTAGGCTAGGGAAGCCTAAAAAAAAAGTTACACAACGTTCAGTAAAGTTCCTTATCGGACTCTTGTGTGTTTTTTTTATTTTTTATTATTAAAAAAAAAAAATTGAAATTTTGACGGCGATAAATTCGATAAGGCGGTTATCGGACTTCGCCTCTTATGTCACCTCTGATAACAGCCTCGACCCTAATGGGCCTCGGCTGTTATCAGCCATGTACAGACTCGGCCCTAACGGGCCTCGTCCGACGTGTCCAAAATGCGTGACCTTGGCTGTACGTCCTCGGCCAGATATTTGACACGTAAGGCCTTGGCCTGGCCTTCGGCCCTAGCCGGCCTCGGCCTTACGTGCCAAATATCTGGCCTCAGACGTACACCCTCGGTCACGCATTTTTGGTTATCAGACTCTGCTAGTCCGATAACCTTACCATTTTGTATGACCTGAGATTGTTTTGGGCTTCTTCGACACCTGTGAATACATTGTTTTTATTTTTATTTTGAGACAATGAGCTTATATAAGTATCTTCTTTTCTAGTTGGTGTGCATCACTAACCCCTTCTTTCAAAGGTCACTACCTAAGAATCTAAGAATTTCCAAAGTTCTCTTTGCCTCCTCAATTGCTTGGGCAGATCCGTGGATTTTTGTAATGTCTATACCATCAAGGAAAGTATCGTGCAGATTAGAATTTATAGTGCAGATTGTCAAGTCGGCTTATCTCAAAGAGGCGGCATAGGAAGACAATCAAGGCTGAAAAATAGAAAAGGGGTTTGGAAAATAGAAAATGAAGGATCGGATAGTTGTGGAGTGCCGGATTGATGTAGACAGCCTTCTAGGTGTGTAGATCTGGATGTGCCGGATTGATGTAGGCATTATCTTGAGCTGCATCGAAGTAATTTTATTTCAATTTCAAGAGGGCAACCCAATGTTGGACAACACCTTGTTTTTGGGTTGCCCGAAGGGCATACCCTTTGCATGGAGGGGGAGAAAGTGGAATATACTCGGTATATGCGGTTTGGACGGCCCAGATCGCAGGAAACGAACGAATAAACCATGAATATCCCTATTCAACGGAACTTGATAAGGGGCACTTTCTTCAACCTCCCCGCAACCGTCGATTGTGGAACAGAGATTGTCTCCAGTCAAGTAGAGCTAAGGAGGAGTTGCAGATCCAAGCATCTGGAAGCGCCTGCTATCTGGAACCGGGATTTGTAACCAACCTAGATTCGTAACTGATCGGCGAAGAAAATAGCCTTCTCCATCGGAAATAACCGATCGGATCTTCTATCTTGAGTTTAAGAGGCCAGGTCGGTGAAGGAAATAGCCTTCTCTAGAATGGCCAGAAAGGTACCATTTCAAAATAGTCTGTAACTTAAAGGCTTTATATATTTTGCTAACAGAGATACGAATTCCATATCATAATTGCCATTTTTTTCATATTTCGTGTATGCAGGGACATGCATAGGCCATTTCACACAATCTCATTTATTTATGCATTTCTTTTTGCAGCCTATCACGATCTGTATCTTGATAGTCTTCTTACCGATCACCCTGAGGGAGATACGTGTCAGAGCAGATTTGAAGCACAGAGATATCGTCAAGCATCCCAATATAAGCCATCAAAATACTTGATATCCAGACTAAGGGAACATGAAGCTCGACATCATATATGTGAAAAAATTCAATGAATCATGGGCATCCCAAGCAACATTAGAACACGGGACAACAGATTGTAAGTTTATTATTTGGATTGCATAGTGGCCTTGGAAATAGAATGGTCACTTTGGTAGCTGCATTGTTATATGCACTTCTCACAGATAGAGTACTTCTGGTAGATAAAGGTACCGATGTCAGTGATCTTTTTTGTGAACCTTTTCCTGGAACATCCTGGCTTCTACCTTCAAAATTTTCTCATTACTTGCTTGAAGGCCTTAATGAAACCTCTTCTTACAGATTTGGCCATTTCATTGATAGGGGTGGAAAATGTGTAGTGGATGTTAGTGACATCAAACCTCCTTCTCTTATTTCATTTATTCATCTTCTACATACCTATAACGAGGAGGATAGAAGATTCTTCTGTGCAGAAGAGCAGAAACTACTAAAAGCCATACCTTGGTTATTTGTAAGGTCAAATATGTACTATGTCCCAAGTCTTTATTTCATACCATCATTTGAAGTAGAACTGGAAAAACTCTTTCCTGATAGAGCAATATTTCACCACCTAGGGCGCTATCTTTTTCATCCTTCTGATGCAGTCTGGGGTTTAATTACTAGATTCTATAGTTCATATTTCGCAGGTTCTGAAAAATTGGTTGGACTTCAGATACGGACATTCGATTTCAAGGTTGAGGTCTTCAAGTACTATTTTGATGTAGTAGTGAAATGTGTTCTTGAGAATGGAGTGATTCCTGCAGTCGATTACAACGAAAGCAGCGACTCGACTCGTTATAATAATGTTATTGCTAGACAACCAACTTTAATTTTAGTGACTTCTTTACTTCAAGGCTACTATGAGAGTTTAAAAGACATGTATGTTAGACACCCTACAGCCGATGGTAGCATTGTGAGAGTAGTTTTACCAAGTCATGAAGGTTGGCAGAAAACTGACCAGGCTGATCATGATAAAAAAAACACTTGTGGAAATTTTCTTGCTTTCCTTCTGTGTTACATTGGTTACAAGTCCATTTCATCTCATTTTGTTCATTTGTCCTTTTTTCGGGCAACCCTTGAATGCTTCAACATCTTGTTATAAGGGTCTAGTGGAGTTGCTGCTGATATAAAGCAGTTCAGTCAACGTAAACAACGGGGGGAGCTTTTTTTCTCCCAATTCCCGATTTTTGTTTCCTTTCTGGAAACTTTTAGTGCTGGCGAAGCCTAAACGGCGTCGCAAGTGTAATATTTTTTTTTTTTAATTTAAAAAAACAATAATAATTATGACAAAATTTCACAGTTACAAAATATTTGCATTGCAGATCATATCACAGAAGATTTCACAGAAAAAGTTGATATCACAGAAACCTGCAGATCACTTTCAGTCAAACTTCATGTCTTCCTCAAAATTTACAAGTTCCCAAAATTTTCTCTCGCATGGAGATCATATCATAGAAATTTTTTTCACGGATCACAACATTTGCCTTTCAACTTCCTGGGCCTGATACTATATCCTGCATTGGGTCTGTGATTATATCTTGCATTTGAACTTCCTGCACCTGGAGAAACATAATAACTTCTTTGTAAATGAACATTCAAAGGTAAAAACTGCATATGCACAGGTCCTGAACTATTCTTCAAACATCCATCCTTTCCAAAAACTTCAACGGATAACTCTGCCTTTGAGACAAGCCAGAATGTTAACACATCCCCTGCTTCTATACCATAAGCACCTGTAAATTTCTGCCATGCACAACCAAATCTAAAAGTATCTTCTCCTGCCATCTTCTCTATGCTCATCAGCCAATCCAATCCATCACACCCCTGAATTACAATCTCACGTCCCGACAATTCAGTCTTCAATACATCATAAAACTCAATTGGAATAACCTGCAAAACAAAAAGAAGCTTACAAACTTACAACTACAAACTGCAACTACAAACTATAAACTCACCAGTTCATCATCTGCATTTTGCATAATGTGGTAGAAGCCAACAACTTTTCTTTCACAAACTTCTGCATTTCCCTTACACTCTTGTGCTGCTGCAAGGCTGCAAGGCAAAAAGCTCCCCCTGCTGTTTACATCCTCCATTGCAAACACTAAAAAAATAAAAGTAGATGTTAGGAAACTCCTCCACCCGTCGGTTACCTGAAACCAAAATTATTAGGGAAAAAAAAATGAAGAAACAACACTAAACAGAAAAATTACCTTGACAGAAGCTCTTGACAGAAGCTCAACACAGAGTTGAGAAACTCAACACAGAGTTGAGAAAACTCAATACAGAGTTGAGAAACTCAACACAGAGTTGAGTAAACTCCAAGAAACAACAACACAAGTAGAATCCAGCAACAAAAGCTCGGATCTAGCAACAAAAGCCACAACAGAGTAGGGATTAGCCACAACAGATTAGGTCGGATTAGGGAAAAGCCAGAAAAGAAGGTTGGATTAGGGAAAAAGAAGCTCAGATTAAGCAAGAAATGTATTGGCGCCAACAGAAAACCTTGGGGAAGCTCGAAAATGAAGAACCGAAACTACAATGACTTCAAAATTAGGATCAAAATGATCCTTGTCGCCTAGCGCCAGTATCCAGCGACTCCAGACGACAAGCGCCACAGTAAAGGCTCGTCAAAATCACATCAGAAGCTGCCGGAATGTCGCCATAGCCAAAGAAGAAAGAGAAAATGAAAATGACGTCCGCGAAAATGAAAAACACGTTCGTGAAAATGATGTAAAAAAATGCCACGTCAACAAAAAAGGTGGCCACGTCGGATGCCACGTCGGAAAAAAGCTCCCCCTGTTGCTTACGTCAGCCAACCGACGCGTGTCGGAGTTTCCTTCGCGGAAACTTCTCGGCGGCACGCCACTCGCGGCTTCGCCGCTCGTGGGTGGCGGCGCCGAGAAGTTTCCGCGAAGGAAACTCCTCCCCGCGCCGGTTACCTAATACTTAATAATGCCACATTATAATTTCTAAATGTCTACTATTTGATTAAATGCACTTTAATTGCTTTATTTCCAATTAATTTCTAAAATTTTACGTGTCAAAAAATCTGAGTTGGTTATGGCTTAAGCCATTCGATCGTGATCTACAGGAATAGATGGTCGTCAAAATTCTATGGCCGTTCTGGACCGTGCTTAGGTTAGAGCAGAAGATGCTCCACAAGGTATGATCTTCGCCTTATGATGCTCCACAAAGGTAAAAAAAATCAGGTTTTTCTTAGCTTCTATTTATCGTAGCTCTATTTTAGCCCTAATTAAGATCATACTCAAGATCATAGTTCCCGGCATCACAGAATAATGACATCTTGGCATTTGAGACGCGATTTACCTTGCCATGCCATTTGCATTTCGAATTCTCACTTTAGCATAGACTAACATGTCTATTTGACAGAGTTTGCTCTGTAATCTGTGTTTAGATGTGGTGTCGTCAGTTCTAGCTGCAAAGGCATGTGCAAAGCATTCTTTAGTAAATGTTCTATCTGATGAACGGGGCCTGATTGATAATTTCTCTTGTGCTAGCCTTTTTATGGCAGTTATACAGTCTATGGCTTTTAATTCGTCAACACAAAGGTATGCCAGTCTGTATGTCTCATAAGTTTCTGCCTGCCTTGAATGCGCCAAATAAGAAGGAACGATTTGAACTCAATGCACGAGCATATGGCTTTGACTCTTTTACATTCATTATTGGAATTTGAAGGACCGAAACGTTTTGGTTTCCTTTGATGTTGGGCACTGACACATTGTATAGTATAATGCTCTGATGAGAATTTGGGGTGACTATTTAGGACAACAGTGGTAGTCAGTCCACATTTTGATCTACATACCTTGCTGCTGATCTGTTGCATAACCAAAACTTCTATATGAATATGAAGCATTCTGTATCTCTAATGTGGCTATGCATTGCTCCTTCAGCCTGCCATTTCCTTCCTAGGTTTACCTTAATCAATTGTTATCAGCTCATTAGGTTTGCAAACTGATAAAGAGCGTATATGGCTGGCATAGATCAATTCTTGGTCCGTTTTGAAGTTATGATGCTGCATATTGCTGCTATCTTTTCTTTGATTATAGGGTCTGTGCTTATATGCAGTATAATGGGGTACCTCTGCTGCATAGGCATCCTCTAAACTAGTGGCTAGATGGAGTATTATAGTTTAGCAGCTCCCCAATTCCAGGCAAAATTGCATCAGAATATATTTGTCAAAGCTAGGGCTGTTCATATGCTCAGTTTAATAGGATACCTCTGCATAGGGATCCTGTAAACTATTGACTAAGCTTCCCAGGGAGTACGGATGCAATAGAATTGTGAATTCCTTTTTGGAACAGTTAACTATCCATTTGGCATTACTTTATTTGCTTATTTGAAATTATTTTCTCGGTTTAGGCTTAGTGTGATTTAGCCAAACTAGCTAAACTATGTTGAAAATTAGTTGCCGCGTCCTTTCAAAAAGGTCTTGTCGCTTCCAACTTAAAAAAATGCATGAGTCCTGTAGCAGACCTTCAGCCTGCCGTAACCTGCTGCGTCTTGTCTGTTAACTTTCTTAGTATTTTGTTTGGTGGGTAATGCCTAACTATCTAGTTCTTTCTCATTGTAACTTCCCTTTTTAAGATACCTGTTTGAGGATTTCTCATTACACTTATGCAGGCAGCTCAATTGGATGGAAAGATTATCTCTTAAGGCTCTTTATTCTGGTTTAAATGGAAACCTTGCTGGAGTTCTCCCGTAAGTGCTTTCCTGTTTATTTACAGGTTTTAAATTTTCATAGAAAACTCTATTTCACTTTGTACCAAAGGCATGACTATATGAAGGATCGTAATATTTTAGACAACTTATGAAACAAGCAAATAATTGTTAGGACTGCTAAGAACATCCACATCCGCATGAACCTTTGGTGCTTATGCCAAGCAGGTTTGCTAATGCACCATATTGTGCTCGTATTGTTTAAGCATGAATGCAAGGGAAGGAGGCACAGAGGAGGAGGACCCTAAGTGAAGTTATTTATGCCCTTTAGAACTTGATAGGAAGTAAAGGATTATGGATGGCATAGGGGAATACCATTCCATCAGGGGTCCATAGGCGCTTTACATCCTAGCCTGGAGGCAGTTGAACTTGACTAACTAATTGGGTGTGTACGTACCGGTCAAGCAGAAGTTACTTAAAATATTTCCAGAGAATTTTTGTTCAATTGCTGGTTCGCCCCTGCAACCTCTTTTATTGCAACCTCTTGCATTGTCATTACATAGTTTAGCACATTGGTTGTTCTTACTTTGTAAAACTGGCCATTGAAACCAATACATGATTTAAAATAAATTCTAGTAGAAATACAACCACATCTACTACCAGCTTCTACAAATTCCTGCTTTTAAATAACCATGATATATTATGAAAACAACAAAAATTGAGGGCTCAGTACAACTGCATACAGTCCCAGATATGATGAAGTGTGTGCACACAGTGTTTACTACTATCAATGGTACAGATTTATGTAGATGAGATCGAGATGCTCGGTGTGAGCAGAGAGGATAAGCTGCCACTCAATAGTACAGAAATGGTCGAGACAGAGGGCCTCTCGGCCATACAGTCCAACAATACAATGAGAACATCAATGCTTTGTCCGGGGAATGTCTACATTATTTACATTTAACTTTTAGCTTGTTTCATTTGGAGTTATGACGGTACATATTGCTTTTTTTGCGGAACTTGAGCATGCACCGACCTGCTATTGCTGAAAGCTTACAAAAACTTAGAGTAGGAAGTAAGAATTCATTGTTGTAGGGGTTTAATTGATGAAGGCTATTATTATGTTGTAGGGATGAGGGTTATTATTATTTTGATTCTATGTTACAAGATTATCTCTTTAGACCACTAGCAGATCATTGCAGATGCATGCTTTTACGTTTAGGCGGAGGGCAAATAGATCAAGTTGAGTTTTTTTTTAATAAAATCCCAATAGAGCTTGATTTGTTGAGTGTCACGAGAAAAATGCACCTTAGATCATCATATGTTGGAGTTGCATTCTGGGCAGATGGGAAACAGTTCTCATGAATTAGTTGGAGTACTATGATAAACAAATGAAAAAGGATTCCGTCGATGAATGATCATCTTCAGAAGGCAAAATGCTTGCTGCTTATGTAAGTCAGGCCTGTTTCAATAAATTAAGATCGTGAACGACATTAGGCCTTGTCATTGGTTTAGTGGCTGGGTTTCCAGCTCAAAGAATATCTAGAAGTAAGATTGCGTACTCTGTGTGTCTATGACTGCCAACTGTAGCAAATAAGAACCCCCTTCTTTTCTGGAATTCTTAGTCAAGTATTCTGTTTGATCTCTCATAACTTGAGTATTACAGTTTGATATTTAAGTTCTGGGGTGCCAAATTATGTCATGAAATCATTATTTCGGGTTAAGTCGGATAAATTTGAATGAGAAACTTGGCACGGAGATGCAGAAGGACGTTCTGGAGAATCGGATTCTGTGCTCTTCTTTCCAACTGAAGGAATTGCACCTCTAATTTACAGGTATATGCTGACATTTGAGAAGGAGACAGAGTGTAGGTCTTTCTTTGTTTTGTAGGGAGAGTCTCATGCAGGGCAATGCTCTGTCATACATGGCATGGCAAATAATCAGTAGTGTTGTAACTCTTCTTTTGCATAACACAAATCGGCTTGCACGAAATGCATGAATATTCTTCTTTCAACTGAAACGTAGGTAAGTCTACATCATCTACATCTTTTCTGTTCAACTTTTCTTCGTTTTAAAGCGCTGTTCCAATTGAAACGCAGGCAAGAATCTTGTTGGAGACTTTAATTCTCGTATAGGTCGAACTAGAACTTGAAAATTCTACTTTAACGAAGCTAAACTCTCTCTTTTCTAAGGGAAATTTATTAACTTCCCAGAATGAGAAGAAAATATGTCTTCTGGGCCTGGGGTTCAATTCTCCAATCTCTTTTTTTTGTGCCTTATTGCGGCTGTTGAATCTAACAAGTAACATAATGAATTTTTCTCACTTCTTCAGAGTAAATTTAATGAACTACATAATTTCCATGAGGGCCATTGCATGGTATAATGCTGAGGCGGTGCGGGCAGCTGAGGCAGAAGCATTTTCACTATGCAATGGCTTGAGAATTATGCGATGAAAATATTATTTTGCTGAAATTACGTTCCAAATGTAAGGCGGAGAAAATTACACCTCATTATATGTGCTGTAATCTGCTGTAATTTATGGCAAATGATATTTACATTTATGGAATAGAGCTTTTCTAATATGCACTTTGAGATGTCAAGTATAATTATTCCAGACTTTAGCTTTTCACAGCTGATGGTACTCAATTTTAGATTGTAGAAATCTTGCATTTCTCTAGGGAACTAGAGGTCTTCTACCTTTAGAGTAATTAGCAGACTAAGAAAAATCAAGGAACTGCATAACTCGTGTGCTGTAAAAGAATCATCTTATTCACATGATGGTATGATGGATTTCCTTCACTTTGGTTACAAATGGGATGCAAGGACAACCTATATTTTAATGTATGCTACCATATTGGAACATATCTACTTGTTGATTCATTCATAGTTCTGCATTTTCGATCTTGTACATATCACTTTAACTTATATTCTAAGATATACCATATTGAACTACAATAGAGAATGAATAAAAATTGCTGCATCAACTCGCGAATAGAAATTGACTTGAAGGCTCTACTATTGCGACTTTCTCAACAATCACCTAGCAAAATGTGATTGGATACAACTGCCGTAAACACGCTTTGTCATGATTACTACCATCTCGGACCATAACATAAGCGTGTTCTTATTAACGTTCTTTTATGTGGACAAGCTCATGCGTATTATGATGTAGCTCTTGGTTTGAAACACGAGAGTTATTTCAATGCTAAAATCTGCATATCAATTGACATCAGTGTCTGTAGTTAAAGTTTGCTTGTCAATTGACATCATTTATAGGTTGTAGTGGGTAGAAGCTGTCACTTTCTGTTATATTGCAAGATTGGTCTCAGTTGGTCTTGTTCAACAAGATATGCTCGTGTGTTCTTCTCTTGAGCAAATGCAAAATTGTAAGAATTGTATGAATGGACTGGTAGACTAAGACTAGCTTCAAAGGTTAAAAAAAGTGCAAGTTGTGGGGATTCTCTAAAGGGACTAATTAGACTTGCATTAGCTTCAAAAGTCCAATACTTATTTGTGTGAGCATTGGAGCTAAAGCTTGTATCACGACAACATCTAACATCTAAGCACAATTAGCCTTGCATGCTTTATTTGAAAATATCTTTTATCTCTTGCAGCACATGAAAAGGGGATGTGCCATAAGATACAGAGAGAAACAAAAAAACAGCTATGGGATTCTTGGACTGGGTGCTTCTCTAACTATATCAGTATTGGGCATGCCAACTTCTAACATCTAAGCCTAGTGAAACACAATTGTCCTATAGAAGCATTATTTGAAATTGCCTCCTACAGTAGATGAAAAGTGAATGGGCGATAAAATACGTCTCTTATTCCCGCAATGTGGTGTGCAATATCCAAAATAGGAGGGAAATAGAATTGTTTTCTAGAAATCAACTTTCAATAAATGTTTTTGATGTTAATAGCTTCATGCTAGCAAACCAATGACCTAGAATTCCTCATTGGATCATTCGCCTAGAGCAAAGTAAGGAAGCTTTAACTACCCTACTTACTAGCAGTTAAAATGCACCTCAATTATACAAGTTATATAAAATACGACATATGCATTTGGTATTGTTTTTATTGGATATAGTAGCTTCACATTGTGCTTAAGGCTCAAAACTTTCTGATGAGCCTCTGTGCTAGTTCTATCTATGTATCTATTATCCATAAAAGCATCATCAATATATAATAGTATCATTTTAAAAACCCACTCGTGAAATTGAATTGTCATAATTGAAACAACTAGGTGGAGTCGTACAACGAATTCTGGCATGATGTCTTTGTGAGTCTGCCGATAGTGGGCTTCCACAATGGTAGCGTTCGACAAGTACCTCCAAAGAGAACAGGTACCAGAATGGATTTCAGAGTACTGTAATTATTCTAGACTTGAGGATGATTTGAACACAATTATTGCGGCAAGTAAGTCATTTGGTCATGAAACTGCTCACACGCCTAAGCAATCTCCCATGCGGCAAAGCATTGATGGACTTCTCAGACGGAGGTCATCAATATCTTCTAACGAGTTTATAAAGGTAAATACACTAGATCTTGAATGTATGTAGTATATCAAATAAATAGTTACATAATAAGATATGGAGTAGTATCTGATGATTCTTCTAGCACCATATTGGCTTTTTATTGGACGCAATATTATTGACATCATGTCAAATTGCAGATCCACCATCTCCAGCTTAGTGAAACAGATGATCTTTATCGAACAGAACTGCTAGACCCTATTGACAAAGATGTCAAAGAACGGATATTTTTCTCTAGGCTTGATAGTCAGTTAAATAAGGTTACCAGGTTTTATAGGATGAAAGAAGCAGAGTACCTAGAACAAGCAGCATCTTTAGAAAGGCAGATGAACATGCTAATCAAGGCTCAAAAGCTTTTGATGCTTTTGAAAGGTTGGTTGCTCGGTTACTCGACCCATGACGTTTTCAAATTTAGCTCTCGTCCTATGTCATTGATATTGCTTACTTTGCAGCACGAACATCTCGTGTGAATGAATCCAGTGTTCGTGCGGTTATTCCTAACAACCCCGACATTTCCAGCCTTGGTTTTAAAGATCAAGAAGAAATTGAGGATGATGCCAATGAGGAAGCTGATGTTGAGAATATGCCTGGAACAGTCGACGCTGAAAGTGATCATGTTGGTTCAGACCACTTTATTATCAAGCCTATAGTGGCTACACCTTATTCTACAATTCATGGAATCTATCAAATTCTTTTGAAGCTGATAACAGGGCGTGCACCAGAAGGACATGTAGATGTTAGATTGCTACAAGATAAAGTACGTTGTGCAAAACAGATGCTTCGTGCTGCTTTTATTGAGTTTTATCACGGACTTAGACTCTTGAAGGGTTATAGGTATGTATTGCTTATCATTTTGTCATATTGGTAATGAAAAAGCCAATAGTACTGTCAATAATATACGCCCTCAAATATAAGTGTTGGGCTTAATGTCGATTTAAAATTTGGAGCAGGTACTTGACCATGTGTTTGACCCCTCTTCTATTTTGCAGCTCATTGAATTTGGTGACATTTTCAAAGATTCTCAGGAAATATGACATTGTCAGTACTCTTCCTTGTTGGTAACTGGTTTCACAACCAAGCTATTTATCTCTGTTAACTGTATTCAAAATATTCATTAATGTTTAAATGTTTTAGGCGATGGGAAGGGAGGTATCGGGTATCTATATGGAAATGGTCAGGAAATCCTATTTCAATACATCAAATCATGTGAGATATCTTGACCTTTCCTTTGATCTTCTATTAATACTGGACATCCTTGTTATGATGCTCATTGTAAAATCAGATTATAGAGCCATATGCATCTTAAGCATAGTGTAAACTTTTCACAATACTTCCATGCATGGGGACTTTGACTACTTTTTAAGAAATGCAAGTATCTTTCATGTCCTTCTATCTAATTTGCTAATGTAATGATACCTTTTATTGTGCTATCTTGTATCTGATTTTTTTATTGTAATATTAGTAATATGATGACAATCTTGCAGGTCATTCATCTTATAAGAACTGTTGAAACTTTGTTCACTGAACATTTTGCAAATCATAGTCGTATCAATGCTATCAAGTGTCTTAGATCAGGACATTACGAGGATTCTCATACAGTTTCATTTTTTACTGGTAAGCTTATAGTCAATTGCACATTCGTCATGCTTACTAGGCTGAACATTGGGGATGATAAATGCAACATAAGCTTACCAAACATTTATTGATATTGCCATACACAGGACTTTTTACTGCATGCAGTGTGGCTTTGGCACTAGCATATGGTCTTGTTATTCACTTTACTGGAAGTTATAATGATCCTAAGAGTGATGCTACAAATATTTACATGGCTACAGTATATCCCATTCACAGGCACGGTATGATGTACCATATAATAATGTCACTAGACCACCATCATAAAATTCATAACACTTTGGAAGATTGTTACTATGATATTTAGAGCCTTATTAAGGGACATTGATGCTATAACTCAAATACAGGTATATGTATATCCCGTGCTAATATACAAGTGCTTAGATATGGAAATAAATATTTGCTTGGCACTAACTTTCTTAAGACTGTGCACGCCCTTCTCATTCTTATTCTTATTTCTTCTCAGTGCCCTAGCATTGATTATTATACACATTTTTGCTTATGGATGCGATGTTTGGGCATGGCGGCAAGCCCGTGTCAACTCTGCTTTCATTTTTGGTGCTCAACATGGAACAGACATTAAACATGGCCAAGTTTTTTTGCTTGCTTCAATGTTGTCCACCCTATTGCTTGCTGGGATGGTGGCACATTTGGTTGCCCATGTAAGGGATAAATCATCAAACGTTGACTATATTCCCTTGGCATTGTCAGTGGTACAAGTCACTAACCATCTCCTCGTTGGAAAATAACTCTTTGTTTATTTCTTGTTCTTATGTCCCTTGTTACTTTCAATTATCTTTTACTAACTACAACCTTACGTGATTTATCAGATATTTCCTATTCTATTATTTCTTCCTCTCAATGTTTTGTATCGATCGACACGATACTTTTTCATTCGTATATTTTTTAGAGTTATACTTGCTCCTTTGTTTTCGGTAAGAATGAGTTATTTTTCCCTATATGCAAGTAGGTTTACAATATTTTTACTTATTGAAAAGACTTGTGGCTGATCTTTATAGGTTATACTACCAGACTTTTTCATGGCTGATCAATTATGTAGCCAGGTATGTTTTACAATGCTTATAAACAAATCCAAAATCAAGGTTATTTGATATTTATTCTAACCATTTGTTAGTTTTATTCAGGTTCCTATGTTCAGGCATGGTTTGTTCTTATGCTGTTATTATTTTGGAGGGCATTATCGTCGTCACAAAAACGCTGATATATGTCATAAAGATGAGCTTTTAAAAGAAATTATACAAACTGTTGGTCTACTTCCATATTGGTGGCGTTTTGCACAGGTAAGGTGGCCTTATGTCACTTTCTTTTATGTAGTAGACCGTGGATTTAGATCAAAGTTCAAAAAAATAAATGTTATTGGCTTATTATTATCAAATATTGTTTGTGCATATTAGTGTATCAGGCGATGGTATGATGAGGAACATCAAAAGCGGCATTTGGTTAATGCGGGAAAGTACTTCTCGGCAATGATTGGAACTGGAGCCAGGATACAATACAACAAAACCAAGACAAAAGGGTGTTTGATCTTTGTCATAATTGCATCAGCTTGGGCAACATGTTATCAATTTCTTTGGGATTCAATGATAGACTGGGGTCTCCTTCAGCCTGATTCCCTCAACCCATGGTTGCGAAACAAACTAATGCTGAAAAGAAAATGGATCTACTATGTGTCCCTCGTAAGTTCTCTTTTGATGCCCATCATGCACTTAAAAGGCATATATGTCTATAAAATACGATTTACAGTTTATATGAAAATTTACGCGATTTCTATCTTTTTCCAGGCACTTAATCTTCTTCTTAGGTTAGCTTGGCTACAGTCAGTAACAGGTATTTTTGATAATCCGAATGTAGATCGTCGCTTCATTGATTTTGCCCTTGCTGCACTGGAGGTGTGTAGAAGAGGCCACTGGAATTTCTATAGGTATTTTTCATTTGTGTAATTAAAGACGTTCCTCAAATCTAACAAAATGTTTAAATGTTGCATTAAACCGGAGGTGCTATGAAGACATTGTTGAAAAGTACCTAGATGTTTAAATTGCTTTGTGTATGCTTTACTAGGTTGGAGAATGAGCATCTTAACAATGTCGGAAATTTTAGAGCAGTGAGAGTTGTTCCAACACCCTTCAAAGATCCAGATGATCCTAGTTGATTGGTCATTAATGAAGTCTATAACGTTTAAAAAGCATCAGGATTTGGGAAGCCCTACAGAATCCCACCACCCATAAAGTGCCAAGAACCGAACTATTCAAAAATGATGCATGCGTGGTTTTGAAGCGGTGCCACGTGTCGAAGATAAAAAAAATCTTTCCAAGCGTATTGCAGAGTTTCAAAATATTGCTTAGGGAGAGCAAATGAGTTTGATATCACGTCAAATAAACTATGAAGCTTCCAAATTATTTTCTATAAATGACATGCATTACATGTATTAGAAAAACACATGGAGCCTAGAATGTTACATCACTTCAGAAGCTAGAGCCTAGAATGTTACATCACTTTCATGGCTAAGTTTGAGTCCAGAATATTTCTAGGACCAATGATCCTAGACCACTAGATAAAAAAAACCCCGAAAAAAGGAGAACAAATAAGCTATGTTCTTTACCTAAAACTCCGAAAGAATACTATGTAGTTTTATGCAAAAGTTCTATTTATACAATTATTCTGTGAAGAATAGTTAGGCCTAGCATAGTAATTTGGGGGTCTTAAGATAGGTTGATAATAGTATTTTTTTTACATCATACCACATGGCAGCATCCCATAAAAAAAATGGATTCAAATGGGTTGTACAAAGATTTTTTGAAGCATGGAACAACTTTTATATTCAATTGATATGAAGAATTGCAGCAACAATTTTTTTTTTCCGGGCAGTTTTTGTATTCATATGATATAAATTTACAGCACAAAAACTACTGAAAATTCAGGGAAAAATTAAGAGACTGCTATCAGAACAAAACAAGTAAATGAGATCAGTTGAGTACTCATTATGAAGTAGCTTAACATCTTCTTTGGAGCAGCTTGCTATAGGGAAAATCAACCTTCTTCTGCTAAACCAAGTACTATAGGATCTTCTCCATGAATTTCCACAACTGATTCATTTATTTGCTCAACTGTGGCAGCTCCTGTTACCCTTAATGGCCTAATTTGGATTAAGCACAGATAATAATTCCCAGTACCTTTGCAACAGTAGAATAACTTGGACATCAACAATTTCATATGGATCTTATAGGAAGTACTTCTGCACATACATGAAAGATCCCATATGGATCTTATAGAAAGCATATTTTTGCATTATTCTTACTAAACAAAAAAAGTGAAAGAAGAACAAGTCAGTTTAAGAAGAGAAGCCTGCTACTCTTCTCATAGAAGTTGTCGCTGCTTCATGAAATTCTGGTCTCTTAGCTTACAATTAAGTAGAACTGTGAATTGAATAAAATAAAGTGCTGCATTGTTTGGATAAGCAGTCAACCTAAATCTGGGTACATAAAATATATGCCCAGCCGCTAGCAAAAGCCCAGTGCAAGATTTGTAGATATCCTCCTCCCTAAATCATACCTTTGGTCTTTTATTCAATTTTAAACCAATCCCTGCAATCTATTTATATACAAACTAAGGAACAACAAAAGTGCATGAATAGTTATTTGCCTTTACGCTAGCAAGGAAGGAAGGAAGGAAGGAAGGAAGTATATTTTAACGTCCATGGAGGCCAAAGGCCTATGAGACGGTACATGCCA
>JAANSK020011579.1:0-18438 GCA_011763485.2 Isoetes engelmannii
TTAAGTTCTAGACTTAAGTATATACCAATGGTCTAGAATGATGGGATCTCCAGTTACCTAAAGGGTTAACTGGCCAGACCCGTCACAATATGCAACAAGCGAGGAAGAGTCACACAAAGCAGGTTGTGAGGAAAAGTGATGCAAAAATATTAGACCCCTTAGGTAATTATGAGGTTGAGGAAGAGCCGGTGGATCAATGTCTTTGTAGACCACACATGCCTCATCAACTTACTCTTATGATCTCTGAATATTAGCCAGTGTTGTCTCTGCCAATAACTGAGGGCGGGAACTGCAACTGGAACAGAAGCAGATGAGATTATAGAAGGCCAAAAGAAATCCATTAAAGTGGGAGCTAAACTAGGGGCATTAGGCACAACAAAAGTAAGTGGAGGAACTGCCAGTGAGTCCTATAATATTGAGCAAAGATAAGATAAGATAAGATAAGATAAGATAAGCATTTTAATGTCACACCACTAGGCAGCATCCAATTGGACATGTGACGACAGTACAAAAGGGACCGAAGTCCTGGTGCAGTACAAAGGGACCGTAGTCCTGAAACAACAGAAGAAGGACCGAAGTCCAACAGGCATCAAACATGAGAGGGACCTAAAAAAACATGAGATCTACCTTTGTTCTGGGCTATTTAATGACGCAGCTTGAAGGGAGAAAACATGTCCACCCTGAACAATAATTGTTTGAGGCAAATCAAGATGAATGGGCCTTGCTACAAAAAAAAAACTTAGTAATGATATTATTTATAGAGTGTTGTACGTATGGAGAGCAATCTCATTAGCAATGGCAGAAATGAACTCAGAATCCCGGAGCTCTGGGGGGGAATGTTCAATAGAGAGCCAGAATGGAGCACGTAAGGCATGGTTACCTAGAAAGGAAAAGAACATATTGTTAAGCATGGTATAAGGAATTCAAAAATAAATAAGGCTACATACTTTAGAAACATTAAGCTAACGCATGCTACATGAAAAATAGGGGCCAAAGACCAACCATCATAAATCAACAAAAGTAATATTATAATATCCAACAGAGGGTGATATCTTGTAGGAAGACCTCAGACCCCGCCATGAACGTCAGTAGCAGTAGACCTTGCATGCTCTAAGAGTAAATCCCTGACACTACGACTTTCAAGTTATTGTCTACCTGGAGCTAGGCACTATGGCCCGAAAAGCAATGATGAGAAGACTGAATGTTCCTAGTAGATGGCAAACCTAGAACCTACTAGCCTGGTGCCTAGAGCCTCATGGCTCAACTCGCAAGATGTCAACAATTACAGTTAGCTCGTGACCCAATCAATAGCTAACTTTGAGCTGGGAAAACCAATATTTGAATGGATTGTTCCTAAAAGGAGAGAAGTTTTTGCCTTCCTCTATGAGGCCTCTGCATTCAGTTAGGACGAGGGTCGGCTAGGGGATCTGGCAGACCCTAGGCTATGTGGGACTGCAATATGGGCTCTACAGTAGGACGCTGTGGACTTTAAGCCAAGGCTTTACCTCCACCAGAATGTAACCGCACCGATCCGCAAATGACTTGGAAAAGGTGCGGAAGAAAGTGATTTATAGTTTGCCACACTCTAACATGTCCTCCATATCTCTATAGAAGTCAAAACCACGAGCTCATTTAGCCAAATCCTTGATCTGAGAGTTACCCTTAATTCTCTAGCGTAGGCTAGATGCTGTTTGTTGTACTCTAATTCATATGTAAGCTCTCTTCAGATCTCATGTAGTGATATATATTATCATTCTCTTCTTGTTCTCTCTACATTTGATGTTGCAGATCTGGATCACACCAAGGTATTCCAATGCAGGATGCTATTCCAATGCAAGATGCTCCACCAGGCATTTGCCACATAGAGCAGCCTTAGGTGTGTTTCAGGCCTTCCATCTCATGTTCTTTGTTTTCTGAACCAACAACAAGTCCCACTCTGCAAGGTTTAAAAAATCACAAATCACAATTCTCTCTCTAGCTATTGGGATGGAACAGGAATAGGTCCTGCTATAAGCAGCAAAACAATATTTCAAAGTTTCTATGACTCATAAATAGCTCAGACACACAACACATAAGCTATGTAGCCATTATCACTCTCAAAACAACCGCAATGAAGACAGCAAGAAACAGGACAAGAAGAACAGACCAGTGCTCTAAAAAAAAAATCCTAAAGCTTGATTGCACATCTCCAATCTGAATGATTAGAGCCGTCTGCCATCTGCCATTTTTGAAACTTGCCATACGCCACTCAAAGCTAATGCTAAACCAAATTACAAGAAAAGATCCAGGTTAGCTGGGCTTGCATTGTCGCAGCTAGCAACAAGAATGTATGGGCAATAGAACAATGTTGTAGCAAAACCAAACCCGACGAAGAACTGCCATGGATCTGGAGAAAGGCATCAACATTGTTCAATTACAAAAGATCATTTTAGCAATTGCCAATCTTATTGTCCCTTCTTCCAACAAAAGAAAGCCATCATGACTTCCTTTCCATCCCCCCCCCCCCCCACTTCTCTTTTGGAGAAGGCATAAGACAAAGGACTATAGTTTCAATATACAAACATATATTCTCAGAATTCGACTAGCCACGTAAAAGTTATATAAGTTTAACACTTCTAAAGAATCTCACTGTTCTTGTCCGTGCAATGAGAGAACCAAACGCAATATTCAGGAAGTGAGAATACAACCCAGAAACCATTCAAGCCAAACCACTTTGTGTATGCTCGTACTTGAAATTATGAACAATTTACATTAGAATCAGATCACTAAAATATAGCATTTATACTATGAATGAAAACCCAAAGGAATAAGCAAGGAAAGTAGAAGTGAATTTTGATCAATAACCAATAACTAACACGCACGCACGCACGCACACACACACACACACACACCTATAAAGCTCACCCTCTTACCTTGACTTTGATAACTCAAAATGTTCACATTAGTATATTTGGTAATTTGTGCCTATCACCATCATTGTATTTGTATTGAAATGAATCATTTGTTAGATGCTATATGTTATGTCATGACAAAGTCTACTAAAAGTAGGAAATAAGTTTGAAGTGGAAAAAACGAGAGATGGCAATGACGAAAGGTCAAGATCAACTCGTTTCATATGAAAGGACATATGATGCACATAGATATAAAAAATACGTGTTAAGAGCCTAAAACTGCAACGTGTCACATCTTAAAAAAGGGGCAGTTTGTTGGGGGTGTGACATGGCTCTTCAATCCAATTATATACAAGAAATTTATTGCGGCGGCCAAGGCCACCGCGAACATTTCTCTTTCCCAACTTCCCTATGTTTAGAAAGTTATAAGTTATTCATTTATCCATCCAATTGCTTGGCCACCACCAACATTTCTCTTTTTCAACTTCCCTACGTTTAAAAAGTTATAAGTTTTTGACTTATCCATCCAATTGCTGCAAATACTTTTTTTTTAATGCCGAACCTTTGGTACCCTAGTCTAAGGCTGGAAAAAGCAATAACATGAAGCTAAATTATCATCTTATCTATTTTGCAAGAGTTTAATTGTCCATAAACTTCTATAGCACGGGTTTAGCCTTTACAAAGTTCAAGTTAAGAAGGCCACTTGTTTGAATGCTTTAAAGAAGAAAAGCTTTGACTAACAAAGTAGGGTTACAACAAACTAGCAATAGATGCTGACATTGTCTAGCTTTAGCAATTGTTCATGTTAAAACATGAAAACCCCCCCCCCCCCGTTTCCCTTTTTTGCATCCTTATCCAATGTATGCCTCTATTAGAGGGAGAGTTGCAAGTGGGCAATCACTTGATATCAATATCTGCTGGAGTTCGAAAAAAATAATGAGGCAAAATGCAATACGTGACCATTAAACCATATGAAAAATAATACATACGCATGCAGATGATTATTTTTGGATCACCATCCTGCATAGCAGCAACCTGTAAAACCTTGTTGTGCCAAGAACTCTTGCTCCTATTGTACGCTGCTATTTGCTCCTTTAAATCTTCAATTTCCTGCAATATAGATCTATGTTCTGCCTTCACAAATCTAAGAGATAGCCTGCTTCTTGATTCTCTCTATGACATCTTCTGTATAGATCTATGTTCAACCTTAAGCAATTTAAGAGATAGTCTGCTTCAAAAATTTTCTCTATGACATCTTCTTTAGTCTTTAGGATGTGGCAAGCACGTTGCATATGCTCATCATTAGGATGACCTGGGATTGCGCATGTTCTCATGTCCCTCTTTTCCTTGATAGAGCTAGTTAGTGACTTGCATCTCTCTTCATCTTGTCTAACGCTACCCTGCAATATCAAAGCTTGATTCTATTGCTCAATCAATTTGATTTCAAGCTCTTCCTTCATTTTCCTTATAGTATCAACTCGGTAAGTAATAGCATCCACGTGTTTCTGAAAATCACTAATAGGACTCTTCTTCTTCCTTCTAAGCATTGATTGCTCAAGATTTATTGAAATGTCTGCTGAACTCTACTTAGCCATTGAATAGGTTCACAAATTACTTGGTAGTATGTATGTTGAATCGAAGATGCATAGGCATTTTGTTACTGAAAGAAGAATTATTGCATGAAAGAAATCATGCGTATACAAGACTCTGGAAACTCAGTACTAACGCTCAAAGTCTTCAATCATTAGAATAACAACAATCCAATAGAAGCCCTAGAAACTTGTGAGGTATACCGGATTTGCAGACGAAAAAGGAGCTGGTTTCCTATAACTTGTGCAATTTTGGAAAAGTGTCTTCCAGAAGACTTTCTAAACCTGTAAGTTTTGGTGCCAGGCAGAGATCAGGATTTCCATGGCTATGCCGAGACGTCCAAACACTAAACCCCAGCCAGCAGAGGGGTGAAGATTCCGCCGAACTATAATGAAGATTCCATTGGCATCGCTGAGCATAGCCAGTCTGAAAGAGTCGCCATAGCGAGTCTGGGAACAACTGGATTGGCATGGCTGATAACGGCTCGGAAAATACGAAAATAACAAAAGAACAAAAAATGTAAATAACATTATACATGTTGTGATAATATATATTGTATACAAAATTTAATTATATAGGAAGAAGATAGCCCAAGAACACTAACCCAATATATGATATTTACACTTAAATACATAAAGATAAAGATAGCCCAAGAACACTAACTCAATATACCATAATTAATCTACCATTAGTGCTATAGAAAATAATCCAATTCAATATAAATCTTTTCCATAATTATCTACCATTAATGACATGCTTAGGGCGACCAGTGTGGTAATTTGACACTTCACGGGGTGTTAATGGCAAAAAAAGTGCGTCAAACAGATATTATTTAAGTGAAATGTGTCAAAATAGAATTACTAGGGGAGGGTCACCAATAGTGGACTCTGAGCCAATTGTGGACCATACAGATATGGATTAGAATCACTTTAATTGGGATTTAATTTCATTTAGTAGTTTAACATCACACCACTTTGGCAGTATCCCTTCTGGGACGTATGATTATCATGACAAGACATCCTTAGACACACACCACACAGTACACATGATAAAACTCACACTGACCCACATCATTCTCAACACATACTATACTCGCCCTCGCTCTCACCAACCTGCCATCACGTGGAGTCTGATGGAAGTGTCCAAACAGAGTGTAGAAGGGAACTCCACTCCTAAATACTTGTATGTGGGCGTCATCTCCACGTTTTGCTCGAGCTCCCCGTACGTGAATGCAGGGGGGCTTGGGTGGCGCGAGGATGAAATGTGGACCACCTTAGTCTTGGCCAGATTGACGAGCATGTATGTGGCCTGGCAAAATGCGTCCAAGGCATCGAGGTGAGACTGCAACTCCTCTGCAGTATGAGCCATGGCATCGAGGTGAGACTGCAACTCCTCTGCAGTATGAGCCATTGGATCCTGTTACCTCTATTCTCCACGAGCTAGTGTTCCAATTGGTCAATGTAGAGGCCAAACAGTGCTGGGGAGAGAGGGCATCCATGGCGGACTCCAAAACTGCTGGTGAATGGTTATCCTTTCAGCTGCATTCGCCCTAAGCAAGTCTCTTACAGTCGATGAACTACATTCTGGATGATTTTCTAGGGGGAGCTGCAGCCTTCGGCTTCTATCATCCCCCGTCTGAGATACAAACTATTTCAGAGTTTCTTGGTGTTCCCCGGGTTGGCAGAGCGGAAGTTCGCCATTTGGCGTGACTTCCTTGGGATAGTGGATAACGATGGTGGCTTTGTCCAGTAGTAGTTGGGATGATGTTGGAGTGGTGGGGTACTGCTGGCCCTTTGGGACAGCTATTTTTTCTCCTCACTCGCGTTGTATTCTTCGTATTCTTTTAATTCATTGAGATAAGTTCTTCAAAAAAAAAAAAAAGTAGGGATAGGTTCAATACTCCGTACGTTTTATATGCATCGAGGTGAGACTGCATCTCCTCTGGAGTATGAGCCATTGGATCCTGTTACACCCATTCTCCACGAGCCAATGTTCCAACTGGTCAATGTAGAGGCCAAACAGTGCTGGGGAGAGAGGGCATCCATGGCTGACTCTGATACTGCTGGTGAATGGTTGTCCTTTCAATTGCACTCGGCCTAAGCAAGTCTATCACAGTCGATGAACTGCATTTTGGATATACACTGGCACACCCAGTTGGCACAATCTTGCCCACAACTTTTCCTGGGGTACAGTGTCAAAAGTAGGTATAGGTTCAATACTACATATGTTTTATATGCAAAACGTATTTTTCGTATGATACGGCACTAATTTGAAGTATAATACGTCAAAAATATGGCAGAAAAAATTCTGGCGTCGAAAAACTTTTGCGTGCGCGAAATATTCTGTTTCGGGTGCGCGAAAACTCTTTTGCGTACGCAAAACAGTGTAAACCGCGTGCGCGAAAGTACGCTAAAATTCAAAAATTTTGCGCACCGGAAATACACAGTTTCACGCACTTGAAAAAGTTTTTGTGCACCTGAAATAGTGTACGCGGAAGCACGCGAAAAAAAAAAAAAAAAGAAAAAAAAAAACTGAAATTTTCACGTACGCGGTTTACACTGTTTCGGGTGAGCGAAACTTTTTTGAATGCGCAAAATTGTGTATTTCGAGTGCGCAAAAATTTTGAATTTTCGCATACTTTCGCGGACGCGGTTTACAAAGATTTGCGCACGCGAAAGAGTTTCTGCGCACCCGAAACACTGTAAACCGCGTACGCGAATTTTTTTTTTTTCGCGTGCGCGAAATATACTGTTTCGGGTGTGCCAAAACTCTTTGGCGTGCGCAAAACTTTGTATTTTGGGTGCGTGTCGAATTTTTTTTTTTCGGGCCGGTGAGAGTTTAATACGGGAAATACGTAATTTCCAACTTTATACGTCAGAAATTTTTGATTTATACGTATAGAACCTATCCCTGCTCAAAAGCCTTTGCGAAGTCTACAAAGCAACAATATAAGTTTGATCCTATTGTCTTCCACCAGAGCCTCAATGTGAAGATATGATCAATGGTTGAGTGTCGGGGCCTGAACCCTGCATGTGTGAGGTCTTGCACTTCTATTGCCTCTGCCCATCTGGTCAAATGTTGCTCGAGGATGTTGGCTAGTAGTTCTACAAACAGTGAACTGACCATGATCGTCTAGTAATTGGTCGGGCAGTGTGGATCTTCCGCCTTGTAAATTGGAACAACCTTGCTTGTGGTCCATTGTCGGGGGAAACCTTCCTGTAGCATCTTGTTGAATAGGGAGGCTAAGACTGGTATTATGGTATTATAGGTTGCCTTGCCCACTTGAGCAACTTTACCTGCATACTGTTCAAGTCTGCTGCTTTCCCATTGGCCAGATGTTGTAGACCCTGGATGACATCGTCCTCTGTGATTTCTAATGTCGGACCATTCTGGGAAGAAATGGCTGCATGTGTCCCTCGAGGATCATAGAGCTGTTGCAAGTGCTGCTCCCACTGCCCAGAAGTGATATTCCCTATAGGCTGGGCTGGCTTTCGCAGCACCTTGCGCCAAAAGATCGTGAGGTGTCTATCTAGCAGGTAAAACATTTTCCCTTGATGCCTTGGGATGTACCGTGCTTTCTTTGCCTTCAAGGTTTAGCATTTTTTCGAATTTGCATATGTAATCTAACACAGGAGGATGACGAGATTCAATGCATTTTATCGATTTCTCTCTGTTTGTTTATCGGGCTCTTCATTTGTTGCAAAAAGTGCACTAGTTACTACGATCATGCATCTATACCAAGATTTTGCTGTATATCTTTTGATGCAGTCCTTGCAATTTTTAGTAGCTTCTTCATTGGCGAAGTAAGCTAGTAGTATTTTTATAAGCTGAAAAGTCAGCATGTACAAGTTGTCGTATAAAGTTTAAGAACAATAAAACCCACATTGGATTTATAAACATCAATTCGATCACAAACTTGCAAATGAAGAACAAAAGCCCAAGCTGGCGCCGAAGAAAAAACTGGCGGGAAAGGAAGGGGACACGTTGCACTTTATGGAAATCTCCGCAGAGATGGGCTCCACGCAAACACTAACATTATTCAAAAGCCATGCGACATTTCCATAAATACAAACACGCCAAAGTACGATGTTTGGACATAATGGGGCCAATCTTACCTACCCAATGCAAAGTGCTACTTCACAAAAATTCGAACGGGCCCCTCCAAAGATATTCAAATATTATGCGTTACACAAGGGGAGGGGGACCTTTTTGCACGACAAAAAGAGCGGCTGATAGCGGATCCCGGAATCAGCAGCAGCTCCAAAGCGGGGCTGATAAGCCAATTAACTTCGGCGTGAAATGGTTGATATAGGTATGCGTAATCACGAGATAGGCAAGGAAAATTATCAAGCATTTTAGTAAATATACGAAGGGTTTCACCTCCCGTGCTCGCCTATTACCTCAGGTAAATGGGCTCGCCTGAATGCACACCAAGCCTGAACTACGAACTATGATGCCCAGAACAAGATTATCACTAGCCATAGCAAGATTGTAGAACGGCAAACCACAAGGTCAGAACGGCAAACCACAACAAGGTTTATTAGCCTCTACATTTGAATCCAAAGCAACAATCATCCTCTAATCCTTAATCCAAAGCAGCAATCAAGTTCCAATCCTTAGTCCAGGGCAACAATCATGCTTTTAACAAGAGCTCATGTTGGTCCACGCTATCACAAAGCTGCAAGCGAAGGCTCGGGATTGGCTTGATCCGAAAACCTATTGGTTAAGACCTAGATAGCGTCCTCTAATGAGGTGTTATGGCCTAGGAGAAATGGCAGAGGGTGGCTACGTGGCTAGTCGAGGCATTTCTTGACCGCATGGCCACCAAGGCTATTTTGAATGAGCCATAATGCCTCATCAAAGGGCAACGTTCTCGGCATAATTTTTGTTGTTATGACTATAACAAAATGTTACCAGAGATAACACTCTACAATGAAGGGCTGAGATGAAATCCTGGGCCTAAAAAACAAAGCCCAAGAGGTTATATAATTTTGTGGATCATAAAATTCAAAAGGTGTTTTCGTGAACATTGTAGATAGAAGGAAGGAAGGAAGGAAGGAAGGAAGGAAGGAATAATATTTTAATGTCGCACCACAAAGGCAGCGTCCCAAGGACTCTTATTGAAATTACTACCATATTACTTTTTTCTAAATCATGTAAAATTTAATACCACTACAACATTTGGGAAAAATGATGTTTTACATAATACATAGTTTATTTCACAAGTTATGTTTGTTCTTTACACCACTTGCTTAAAACAGTATATATAACTTAACATTGCAACTTTGTCTTATATATTTCTACTATTTCTACTATCATTAGAAAGATCTCACTCACATCTAGAAGTTTTTGAAAGGCAGTTCCTTCTTTAACCAATAAAAAAAAAAGGGCTACTATCTCCTAGCCAAACAACCTAATTATAAGAGAATTCTAGTAAGTTGGTACCTCTAGCTAGCTAAACAACCGATTTTAAAGAGCATGTTAGTAAACTTTGTCTTATATATTTTTACTACCATTCGAAGATCTCAATCACATCTAGAAGTTTTTGAAAGGAACTTCCTTATTTAATCAATTAAAAAAAAAAATCTAATATTCTCTAGCCAAACAACCTATTTATAAGAGAATTCTAGTAGGTTGGTATCTCTAGCTAGCTAAACAACCAATTTTAAAGAGAATTTGAGTAAATTTTGCAAAGATGGAGGGATGTAGAACGAAAATGGGAAACTAACTTGGGCGTTATAAAGGCTGATATAGGTATACGTAAATACCAAATAGGGCTGACATAGGCGTAAATACCAAATAGGGCTCACATAGCTTAGTAACAGGCTAGGGAAAAAGGGTGATAGAGGGAATGCAATGCATCACCAGTGTAGATGAAAATGGCTGGTAGCTATAGGGATACGATCATTACACTTAGTGGCAATCGACTGCGTAAAAAAAGGCTGATACAGGGGTTACGTAATTACCACCAAAATAGGGACCAGATATCAGCAGTAATTACCAAATAATCGCGCACTATAAGCCGGATCCCGTTATCGCCAGCAGATAAGAAGTTTCGAATTCCCGATCTGCGTGATCACCCCACGCACGAATGTGATGGGTAACGGGGGGGGGGGGGGGGGTCCTCCCGGAGAACGGAGTAGGTAAGAAGAAATTAGAGCCAACACGTGAGTTGGCAAGCCCAAAAACAAAAGCCTACTCTATACAAACAAACAGAAACACAACAGAAAACAGGCGAATAGACCACACCACACCCATGCCATGCTTCTCTGCCCTACCCTGCACCACTTCAACTACGGTGCCAGCCTTAACCCCCCAACTTGGTACCTTCTTCACAGGCCGCTCGGTACCTCCCCGCTTGCCACAGGTACCTACCTGACCTGCTCCCATTCCAGAGAATAAAGCATCCCCTCCTCTTGTCTCTGCACTGCTACCCTATGCCAGGACTACACCATACTATGCCATTAACAGGCCTCTAAATATTTCCAAAAATTAACAGGCCTCTAAAATTTTCCAAATTGTTTTTTGCCTTGTTTTGTTTTTCCCTAACCTTCTCCTATTTTATGCCAGATTTTCAAAATTTTTGCCTTGTTCTTGTAGCCTATCCTCGATCCTCCATCTTTTCCTGCCAGATTATACCAACCTGTCCCTGCCCTGTTTAACCCTCGGTCCTGCAGCTGCATCCCTTTTTGCACCACCCGATGCACACAAAATTAAATCCCTTATTCTTTATATCTGTATTATCTGTATATGTGTAAAAAAATGGCCCATTCTTCCGCCCTACATTTATATCAGTGTCATTAATAGCCATCAATCCAATCATAATCAGCCCGTTACCTCACCAGTCACCACTCTTTTTTTTGCCAGTCCAAAAAACGCTTCGTTTTGTTGTCAAACCCTCCGAATCTCTATCAAATCCTAACTAAATCGACAAAATAAAGCTATTTTCTTTTGTTTTGCCCACGGCCCACAGGCATCTACTTGCGCAAAATAGTCTTTGGCCACTGCCCCGGATTAAAAATATTGCAGCCCACTGCAAGAATCTAGATGCATTTTCTAGATTGCACGCCATCAGATGTGCATTGAATTTTTTAGGCTGGATTGACTCAACACTTGAAATCCTGGAAAAAACTAGTCTACAATCACAAGGAATCCCTGATCGTGCCTGTTGCAGGGAAGAATCCAGGTTTCTGTCTGCCCAGTGCATACCTAGCCAACGCAGATTCAGATTTGAATCCATAAATTTTCAGCTCAAGCACAGCTGCTGCAACATCCAAAAAACGAAACAAACAGATCTGAATGCATACAAATTGGATGAAACAAAACACAGAACCTGAAGCAGTAAAGATCTGAAGCATCAATAATCTGAAGCATCAAAAACAGAAGAGCATTAAGAAGAGAAAGAGAGACAGCACTAAATCCAAAATCATCCACGAGATGAGAGGCATTGGATCCAAATTCAAAGGGGAAAAAACTAGAAACAGGTTAATATGATAGTTATTTCCCTGTAGCAGAAGACCTCGTCATAGTGGTGCCAACAAAAAAAGGCCGAGGCACATCACCACATTCATGACCATCTTCAACAACAAAGAAGGCGGTCTGCAAATTTCTTCGCAAAATTCTTCCACCCAAAAGACCAAAACTTGGGAAGACACATCCTTCAATCCAAATCCGCCATATCTTCATAATCACAGTAGTATTCTTCGTTGTTTCGATGTCAGAAAAACTGATCTAATACATCCGATTTTGGGCCCAGGCAGGCCGGCACAGCCCCTCTTTCCAAAAATCCGGCGCAGCTGATTCTTCCTGCCTTGGGCTAGATACATAGTCTACAAAATTCCAGCCTAAAAACAGAGTGATTGTACCCAAACAGCAACCCATCCCATTTTTTTCCAGATGCAGCAGCAGAGCACGGTACAAAGCACCACCATTGTTAAATTTAACAATTAAGTTAGAGAAGCAAATCAAAGAAACGGCCTGTTTCACATAGCCAAAAAACACCCCAATTCTTCTTCTGCTTCCTGGGTTTTTTCTTTTACCATAATGGGGATCTGTGTGGGATGCCTTTCCGGTGGTTGGTATGTACAAATGCCACAGGTTTTGTATTGCTAGTAACTGCAAGGGGTCGAAGACTTCTGAATTTCTTTGGCGGAGGTAATGTAGTGGCTGTGCAGATTAAACCCCCCTGCTCATCATTTGCCGTCGATCCAGAAGAAGTCTGAGACGGTGGATCGTCTAAAACGGAGTTGGGCGACATCTCATCTTCGTTTTCTGATTTTAGGCTCTCTTCAGGAGAGCATATGAAGAAATCCGTCGATTGCAGGGCATTATGTCGCGGTATCAGACTTGACAAATCCTTGCCTCGCCTGCATACCGCATCTACCTGCAGAAACCCATTTCTATTCAGGAACTATAGCAATTTACAAAATCTTTTCAATCTGGACTCAAATTTATCGACTGCACGGAAAAATTATTAACCAGCTCACCTTGCAAGCCACAGAGCAATAGCGATAAGAATCCTGCAAGCTTCTCTCGCATGTTTCGCAGGCATTTCCCAGCCCTTTAGACGGCCTTGGCTGGGGTCTCTGATTTAGAAATACTACTCTTGCACTGTTTATGATGTACGTCTGCACAAAATCAACGGATAAAGCTTAGAATTCTTGGCTACAAACGTGAATTGCGTAAAGAATTCTTATCTACTTCCGACCATCTTCCCCCTTTCAAGACGAAACATACAAGGAATTTTTTTGCTTCATTTTCGTAACATACCTGCACAAGAGCACAATCCACGAATTTCTGTATGTCCTGAAGACGAATCACGTCATGGTACACATATCTTCGTATCTGCGAAACGAGTAAAATTTTTGAAACCAGATTCAAATTTGAAAAGCTATGATTTCCAATTTTAGCAAATTCAAGGCAGATGTTCGGCATTGATTTCAAGATTCGACGAGAACTTAAGGGAATTTGTTGAATTGTACTAAAAATGGAGTTTACAGATTTAGTGGCAGATAGAACGACGGTTTAGGCAGCTAGATAGATCTCTACCTGCAAGAGGCGGTGGATTCTGTGAGCAGGAAGACAATGCTGGCAGATGCTTTCGCTGCAATCGACGCAGAAAATATTTCTCTCGTTTTTCTTGATGGTTTCATGATCCAAACAAGCAATGAAGAATTTCTCAGTTAACAATGCCTCCAGCCATCCTGGTCTTTGAGGCAGAGCAGAAAGATTATAGCCAACCTGAAAGAAAAAAACCACCGATTCTTCAGTACATTCTTCCAAATTAGCTCAATTCACCGTAATGCTTCGTGCTTTGCTCAAGAATTTGCATAAACTATAAATTGGCACACAATTCAGCGCAACAAAATGCAAAATCCTGAAAAACTAGCTCAAATCGCACAAAAAGACCGGCCCCATTCCGCATTTCCTCATCAAATTTGCAGAAACCAAGTTAAATTCATGGCCACACGGCAAAAAACATAGAACTAACTGAGAAATCAGAGGCATCTAAAGATCTAAAGAAAAAATTAGGCATAAAAGATCGCCGGAACTGAATTTTCTGAACTAAAATTGTTGAAGAATTGGCTCAAAAATGGCGAGTCCTGCTTACCATAGCTACAAAGCTTGAATTCCAGGTGGGCGAGAACAAGGGAAATAAAGGAAGGTGCCGGAATAGCTCTAAATCGTAAAAAGGAGCAAGGAGAGGCCGCTCGCCATAGCTCTTGTTCTTCTCAACACGAAGGAAAGCGTGGGAAGCTTTGAGATGCATCGGACGGCCATAATCCACCCTCCTCTCTGAGACGCGAATTCCATCCGTCGATGTTCAAATCAACGGCTGCAGAGTTGCTCCGCTGTCTGCCGTCCGATACGGTTCTCCGGACGGCTACGATCCGTGTTAGGGTGTAGAGAAAAACCGAGGCAAAATTTGAACCATTGATGTCGATGGACGGACGGCTTTGATTGCGCCGACTGATGGACCCGTGGTACGACCCAACGTGGCCTGCACCCGTGCGCGGTGACGGTCCGGTTAACTGCGAAGCGCGGCGGTTACGTGGTTACCACATGGTTAACTGCGCCGTTCCCTTGGGTCCCTTTTTTTTTTGAAAAAAATGTTGTGTGCTTGTATTTTTTCGAGCGCTTTAAATATCTCATGCCGTCGTGTTTGAGACAAAATACACGGTGTTTTTTCGACACCGATTTTTTTTGTCTTGACATGTTTGAGCCATAAAAAAAAAAAAAAAAAAAAAAACCCAACCATGGAGCGTTTATGAATGGAGTTCTTATAGACTGAGCGGATTTTCCTAGTTCTAAGGCTGGCTCAAACACGACAGCATGCATTATTTACGCCGCTCAGTATTTTTTGGGGGAAAAAAATGTGGTGCTTGAATGTTGGTTTTAGTGATTGAAAAAGTGAAGAAAAAGTTGTCAAATCGAGGCAACAAATGTCTCCCCCATTGTTCGAATATTGGGCCCATTCTCTGCCTTTTCTCAACCCCTTCAAATGGCCTCTTAGCTGTTTCCCAATATTCCCCAGCATCCCTATACAGTTATCCATCGGTACTAGCGAATATAGCCCATGGCGCCTTTCTAGTCTCTGCAGATCATCTCATCCTCTCTTTCTATCTCCATCCCTCCTTCAGTCTCTGAACGACAAAACCCAATTCAATTCAGTTCTCTGTCCTCTGCATGCCTACACTTGTATTATCTGTCTATGTTTCCAAGTACTCTCTGCTTTCATTCCAACTTGATCAATGAATTATAACTGATCCATTTGGCATCACTTGCATCTGGCTTCCAGCTAATGCGATATCAATAAAACCAAACTGTTAGATGACATTTCAATTCAACTGTTGATTCATGTTGATTCAAGTCCTAGTCCTTTCCTCTACCACCTTTGATTTGCTCGACATACAGTTGCTTTTCTAGTTTGTATGATATGCTTTCTACATAATGCTATAGTAGTTATTCCATCAATCCTTTTTCTTTGGCACTTTGTGTATATATAGACATCACTTTTATTGGGCCAATAACTAAACTATTGGAAATTCCTTTGGGCTTTGACCAAATTCTTTGCTGCTATATCGATGATCTCCCAACATGGGATAACTCCACACCTGACTTTCCAACAGGTGAGAGCTACCCATCCGAGCTAGTCATCCGACAAAGCTTGACTAAACTTGGCTGGCATACTATTTAAAATTCGTTAATAAGATTATGATCGCAGTTGCCTGAAGTAGGGTCACATGAGCGTTGTTGTCACATCATCATATTGTTGGATTCGATTTTAGTGGTAGTTGCATTGAGATCTATAAGCTGTTTATATAATAGCAGTTTTATATATAACATTTAGCAATTGGGAAGATCTTTTGGGATGTTGTCACGTGCACAGTATATTAAAAACGTAATTACTTCCAATCCCATGTGCAAAGCCCCTTTTAGCGTTGATTATATATGCTTTGCCATCCTTCTTAGGAACAAAGTATAAACTCTTACTACCTATGTTGTCTATATTGCTCCTTACATGTGTATAAAGGATAGGGCAATAAACTAGTTATATCTTCTGTTAGTTTTGTTAACATGCATGAGTATGGTCATTAGAAATTATATGTTTCTTCTTTAATAGTAGTCTGCCTAAGTTTTTAAATTATAAGAGCACGCAGTTATCTGTACTTGATTATGAATAACTTTATGTTCAAAAAATGATTATGCTTATACCTTTAGACCAAACTTTGGTCAAAAACTGTGGCGTGCATCTCCTGGCCGTGGTGTGCACATGTGTGTCTACATGCATGTGAGGGACTAAAATTAAAAAAATAGTTTGGCAGATATCTACTGATTATGTCTTCACCGTTAAAAAATCAACGTCAAGACTAAACATATTTCAGGAGGAGCATGTACAGTCAAAAGAAGAACTTGTACACCAAAAGAAACTAGTTTTGGGATTATTATGTGGTTTTTCATATTTTATCTTTCCTTTCCCCGTTTTTTGATTGAGAAACTTATATTTTAAAACATAAAACGCGACTATATTTGCATTAAGTAAGATGAAGATGACGAGAAGAACTTTAATTTGTTTTTTATTTTGAGGGATAAACTTTAAATACTTTGAGTTCTAGATACAATATTGTACGGGGTAGCTATATAAGAAGATAGAGAAAGAAGAGAGAGGAATAAGAGAGAGAAAATAAAAGAGAACGAGAGAAGGGGAATAAGAAAGGATAAGAAAAGATAATGAAATTTTACGTCCATAGAGACCACAAGCCGCCATGAGACTGCAAGAACACGGGCCTGAAGGCCACAACAAAACCAAAACAAAACAAAAGAATCAATACTCTCACACATGAACGAAGAGGAAGACAAGGCTACACATAACCAGCCAAGGATCAAAAGGCCAATGATCTCGAGTGATAGTCATGCTCCTCTGTAAATAGCCCATTCTTTTATGTCTTTCTACTCTCATCTTAGCCAGGTCTTCCCCTCTTTTACTGAGCTGAAATAGAGTGAGATATTCATGTACTAAATAATTAGTGCCCTTTAAGTGACTATCATGACGCAGAAGAAGATAAAGAGAATAAGAAGAATAAGAAGAGAAGAAGGGAGAGGAAAAGAGAAAAGAGAAGAAGAAAGAAGAGAAGAGATGAGGAACAGAATAAGATGAAAAGATGGAGCAAAAGAGAGAAGATAGAATAAGAGGAAGAATAAGTTGGTCAGTACATAAAGCGAGGGCATTCCTCCTTTGCTGTAACAGAAACTTGCCTCCAGCACCAAACCTCCGCTCCCTCGGAGTCCAGGACTCCCCCACTAGTGCTAGAGCCCTTGGCTCTCTTGGAAGGCTGGCAGAATCTGCAAAGAAAGGGGAAGGATGGATCCGTTTGTGGGAAGAATCTTGTGTTCCCCAGGAACTACATAAACTGGTCTGTAACAGAGAATCGCTTATGGCCAAAGTGGGCTGCCTTTCCGCTGCAGACTTTTCCCTTATATACTGGTTCCAGACCAGTCACTTGCGCGTGGAGGAAGCCAGGTGGTCGATTGCATGATCCGACTCCTCCAACAAGCTTTGCCTTGGCCGAGTGGCCCTCTACAAACGGATCTGCTTGATCCGCTGTTCAGGCGTGAACAACAAGGCTCTTCGAGCCTTTTTGAGTCGTGGTGCCCATTTGGGCGTTGCCACCTCATCCCCCCTTATATATCTCTTTAATATATAATTAAATGGTTACCCCTTATTAAATGTTTATAACATTCTTTCCCCCTTAAAATCCTTGAACTCCAAGGATGTTAAGGGTACATGAGCTACTTCGAAACCCGTTCCTTGGATCGCCCTGCGACCATGGTTTCGACTTCAAGTCCTTCCTGAACCCGTTCCCAGGGTCACCCTGTGACCATGGCTCAGGTGCCCGTTTTAGTGCGGACGTCCTACTTGCCATCCCGGATGCAAGTCTCAACTCATGATTATGAGGTAGTGAAATCCATAGTGACCCACCTACTCTTTTCGTGGCCTCCACGGATTATGGTCAAATGAGGATTTTGCTGCACGTACGCTTCACTCTCCCATGTGGCCTCAGAGAGTGATTTACCTCGCCACAAGATCAAGTACTCGGCAATATTCCTATTGTGCAGCTTCCGAATGCGAGTGTCTAGAATAGCCTCAGGAACTACCTCCGAGCTAAAGACTAGGGGTATTGTCGCCGGAGCTATCAAATTATCCGTAGACATTTTTGCTTGTTTAAGCTGGCTTACATGGAAGACTGGGCGCACTCCAATCCCTTCCGGAAGCTCTAGCTCATATGTTGTATCACTGATCCTTCTTAATACTTTGAAGGGTCCAGCATATCGGGGTGTCAACTGTGACGCTCCCTGGCACTATACGATGCTCCCATCGTATACCGTCAGGAAAATTCCCCTTCCCAATGGCTGACACCATTGAGTCGGGCCCTCCGGATACCCCGGACTACTCGGG
>JAANSK020011690.1:0-16566 GCA_011763485.2 Isoetes engelmannii
AGAACATGATGAGCTGAAGGCTTATCTTGACACCTGCTTCCTTGGCAAACTCTGGGACGGGGAGGCCCTATCACAGGTCAAGCTCGGGCACTACAGACATCAGGTTAATCCCATGCTTGCCCGAGCCCCCCAGCAGTACCTGCGCGCCCCCCTCTATATGAAGAAGCGTAGGCTGATCGCCTCCATCCGCACAGGCGGCCACCACCTCCGCATTGAGACAGGGTGATGGACAAGGGAAGCACGCGAAAGTAGAACATGCCGAAGCTGCAGCCAAGACATCATTGAGGACGAACGACATGCCCTACAGACATGCCCCGCTTATGCGCAAATTCGGGAACGCTACCCGCAATTGGGGATACAAAGTCAGGCACTCCATCTCCTTCTCAACAGTGACGCCGTGGGAACTCTTGGGTCATACATACAGGAGGTCATGGACGAACGACAACGACTGTGCCTAAGTAACTCGTGATGGCGTGGTTCTGAATACCAGCATGCCCATTGTGGCTACGGTTTTTCCCCATGGGGTTTTTTCATCCGGGCCGTAATGCGCAGGCTTTATCTCATAGGCCAATCGGCATTGCGCTCATGCTTTATCTTTTGCACAAGGGAAATTGTTTTATGTTGGCACATTACAAGCCATCTTTACAAGAGATAAGATTGTCAGGTGTTTGATAGGGATGAAGTATCATAGAATTCTATAGTTATAGGCTATGCTTAGAATGGGTACAAGAACAAAGCCTTAGTGCTCTCTAAATAAATGCAACTGGAAGGGATAGGTATAAATGGATCTACCTTCTCCTTTGTTTTAAGTGTATGTGCTACCGCCTCAGCGCTTGGCTAGGGAAAGTTAGCCGTGGAAGTTAGTGCATGCAATTGCCTTCATTGCAATTGCGGATATGTATGCAAATGTTGTCACATAGGTAGTGCTTGGCAACAATGGTTGCATGAGCATTACCTTATGGAATGCAATGATTGCATTAGTTGTCCAGTGTTTGGTTTATGGCTTCCATGCATTTCTAACTGAGGCTAATTGTTGCATATGGCTGCAGTATCAGGAACCTCCTTTTCAAAACTTCTCTCCAAAATTCGTACTTGGCATGTCTATAAGGTTACAACAGCATGCACCCAGAAACCATACCCTAAGCTTTGTTTCATTTATGAATACTTTGTTCTATAAGAAACAAAAATGAAATAAGAAACGGCATGCACCCAGAAACCATACCCTAAGCAACAAGAATGAGCAACAAGAAACCATACCCTAAGCAACAAGAATGAGCAACCAGAAACCATACCCTAAGCAACAAGAATTAGCACAGAAACCCGCTCGCTCGAATCATTGCCGAAAAACAAGACCAGAATTTCCATCAAACGGTGGCTTCCGTTTGGTAGTCGGCCAGTTTTCGTGGTTTTCGGAACCCGGCAGGCCGGAAACCACGAAAACCGGCCTGTTACCAGGCACATCGGGGCTCGGGCTGGCCACGTAGAATAACAATTACTCTATATAAGAAATTTATCGCGGCGGCTTTGGGACGAAACATGTAGGGTTGGGTGTAGGGTTGGGCTTGGCCGCCATGAACATTTCTTTGGGACAAAACCTATAGGGTTGGGCTCACTATTTACATTTATTTGGGATGAAACCTGTAGGGTCGGGCTAGTATTTACGTTGGTGGTAATTGCTTAGTAAGGTGATGGAGAATGACCTTCAAAAGAGGTTTTGCATTAGGGTTGAGCCCACTATTTACGTTGGTGGTAATTGCTTAGTAAGGTGATGGAGAATGACCTTCAAAAGAGGTTTTGCATCACAATTTTAAGGAGGCAGACACTATCAATAGATTATGAAAAGGTGTCAATGACCTTCAAAAGATGTTTTGCATCACAATTTTAAGGAAGCTGACACTATCAATAGATTATGAAAAGGTGTCAGGAGGTACGGGTTTTTCTAGTTGCTAAAAGTGAGCTTAGCAAGTTTATTATGTTGTGCTGCAAAAATTATAGAACCCTTTGGGACCAGGAGAGGATACTTTATTTGCATATGATCCATAAGGGAGGTTAGGAAGCAAACTACAGGAGCACTTTAGAGTTTACTAACCCAGCAACATTCTGTAAATGCTTGCAGGTGAAGAAGATCCTCCCTACCAGCAAGTTCGCTCGCTCTGAGTTTCTGGCCTTCGTTATGCACCTTCCAACACTGCAGCTGCTCCCCTTCATCCTTGATAGTGTTGCTAGTTTTCTAGACCTCAACTAATATGCAAATCCATGAAATTTAGATGGTAGCAACAATTATCATAGAAGTATTTGAAAAAAATCTGTATTAGAAGGAATCGTGCATTAAGCCAAATGAAGCCAAATGATATGGTAAAGTGTGAATAGAAGGAATCGTGCATTAAACCAAATGAAGCCAAATGATATGGTAAAGTGTGAATAGGTCAGCCGCTTACCATTACCATTTATCTACTGTGCAAAAGCATATGAAGCTTGAGATGTTCCTAAATCCCATTGTCATGAATATTTCTTACGTTTCATACTACAATTTCTAATTAAACTGTCTTTAATTTACACATTACCTGGACCATTAAGCATGCAACTACTCGTTTAAGGTCCACTAGACTAATCCGTACAGACTAGCTAGTTTATCCCACTGCCTTGCGACAACGAAAGTGGGGGACACATATAGACTTTAAGTTCTACCACGTCGGGGACCATCATCGTATAGCCCTAGTAACCGTCAAGCAAAGTGGGGCATCGTTCTTGATTTTTGGAGCAATCCCGTGCTGCCATGTGGCAGACATTCCTGTTGAGAATCGCAACAGGGTCATCGTTCTCGCATCCGGTAGATATTTTAGCTGCAACAGGTCATTTTCTTCAGCCCCGGCCAGCTGCAACAGGTAAGTTTCTGCCGGCGCTCCCGATTGCCCTGCCACAGCCATAATGCCTTCGCTGTTGTTGTTCCACGTTACAACTCCAAATATAAATGATATTGGCAAGGTGAAACTAAATTATATATGTTCAGATACTGGTTTTGTGAAAAACCTTTAACATAATTTTGCAAGAGCACTGCAAGAACAGCATCGATTTGCAGATTCATGATTATGCAAGAACATGGAAGGAAAGACACCGATTCTGCAAGAAAATGGAGAAAGAAACATTGATTTGGCAAGACTCATGATTATGCAAGAGAATGGCACTGATTTTCTAAGAAAAATGGAAAAGAATCCTCGATTTTGAAAGATAGCTGATTATGAAAGATGGATTGATTTTGATTATGAAGAAAAAGGAAGCGGTTTGCATTGACAGACAGTTCTTAAAAAAAAAGAAGAAGGAAAGTTAGAGTCGGATTGGGAAACAGATTTGCAAGAAAAAGGAAGCGGGTTGCAATAAAAAAATCCGGATCAGCAAAACCTTAATAGAAAATCGTGCTCCAAAGAACAAAAATGCCGCCAAAAAAACAATTTGTTGAATGCAGATGAACAAATCATAGAAACTTAAGGGCAGATTGTGAATTAAAGCAAAACATAACCGTATCTGGTGAATGCTGACAATGTCCACAGCGAAATATATACCCAATTTCAAGCTGGACTGGAAGTAGTGGAATGGGACCTCACATTGCTGTTTGATAGAATGTTTGGGCAGAATCGAATATTATTCGAATTTATAATGAGGGATAAATTTCAAAATAGGAAGTTTTTCTAATCTATGCAACTAATAAAGGGCCCTAACAAGGAAGGTTTAAATGAAAGCAGATCATTTACCACTGTAGGCCCCCTCTTCGATCGAAAAATCCTCCCATGTATCATCCACCCTATAGAATTAACTGCCAGAACCATTGACTGTCAAAACCTGTAGAACTCCTTCTAAGCCTTACCTAAATTCTACCCATAAGAAACACACCAATCAATCTTGAGTCTATGTTTCCTGGCGTATATAGCAGAACATATGGGACTTGGATTCCAAATTGTCAACCTCTTGGAATCATATTGAAAACTTCGTACATACCTCCCATATACTTATTTCATGAGCATTTGAAATTCACATTTTAGAAACTACAAGAGGAAAAATTCCCTCTCACAATAGTTTCTCTTATGACAGTAGAACCTTGTGAAGTTGCAAGCTTAATTAGCAGGTAGGCGTATGCCAAGCAGCGACATGAGCTGAATATAAAATTTCAACAGCAACCAGCAACCTGCATTAAAGTTCAATAAGTGGTTCCTCAGCATGCATCACTATAGCATCCTCAATCTTAATGAGCGGTTCTTCACTATCCTCAATCTCAACTTTGACCATATCACCGCGTACACCAACATCAGCTGCACATTTGCTACCATAATATAATCCAGCAGTGGCAACAAATGCTAAGGGATTTAAAGACATCATAAGTGGTATTGAAGATGACACTGTGGCAATAAAAGATACTGCTTGACCACTCCTTCCAATAGCACTGTCCTTCACCCGCAATCCTGTTTTGCAGTGGATGGCGAAATCTTCACAGTTGTTGCGAAAGATATGGTAATCTCCAAAGCCATTTATTAACCAGTAATTTGCTCTCTTGAGAACAATTCCTGGAGGCTCAGCTTGTGCCAAAGTACATGTACCACTCCTCTTCAAGCAGAAAGGTAGTATACTTGCACTGTATTCATATTTATACAATTGTCCACCCGCAAGAAAGCATTTCAAACAGGATTTTAAAACTCCACTGGCATTTGGCATGTTGCCACAATTTCCACATGTACCAGTAGGAACAGAACTAAAAATGTCTAAGACAATATTTGCCTCATTATCCCCTCTGGTAAAATGTATCACACTTTCATTTCCTACATAGATTCCTGCACATTTTACAATGGTTAAAATAACATAAAACATCAACAGGGCCAAGTTTAACATGACATTCATATCGGGTTTAAGATCCCACTTCAAGGAAAGCATAATTACTTGGGAACTAAATAAAAAGAAAACCGGAACTTCTAGATATCCATTGCAAGAATGGTATTTCTCCATTATTTGCATTCTTGCAGGTTATCAAGAAGGTGGAATAGCATACTAGATACTGATCATTGTAAAGAGAGGTAAATTAACAGACCAAACCTAGAAAAATTGCCGAACAAATGCAAGCAAAATGAATAACAAACCGTGATGCGCATATGTGTAAGCAGATCGCCATGAATAAATGTGGTCTCCTGGCATTAGGGTTGCTTCCGCTACTCGATTTGAGAGCAAGGCCTTCATTTGGTCCATAGCTTTCGGCACAGTATGTTCTCAAACCAATTTGTAGACAGGATATAAGCTTTCCCAAGCTTTCGATTGTGCTTATCTTCAGCGCATTGTTTCCGGTTCCATAATCTTTAAGAAACGTCATATCCAAGAGCATTTCTTACAGTAGAGAATAGCGCCCATTTTTTTTTGTTGAATATAAAAATTACTGTATACCCAGTGACTGTTAAATTAACCTTGCTAGATCAAAGAATCTAGCAAGATGCATACATACCGGCTAAGTGATATAAACATTTGCTTTAGCAATGGCACTAGGGGTCGAAATTGGGGGTTCCTAACCAGAATTTCTGATTAAAGTTGTTAAAATCCGATTTGATAAAGCAGATACCGACAAATTTTCGATGAAATTTAATAAAATTAATGTAAAATCCGGCATATTAGAGGTTTTTCCACAAAAATTCGGTATGTACAAATAAAGAGTGGCAATTTTGCTGGTTGATTAAAAATCTAAATTCGAGGCCTGAATGGCACACTCTTGTGCAAGTCTATTTCATTTGTTCATAGGTCTTCTTTTACGTCCTCAATTTAATTCAATCCAATCTAGTCCAATCCAATTTTAGTGAGCCAAAGCCAAATCACACAAACCCAATGGAACCGACAACCTTCCATGTCAGCGTGCTTGCATCCACCATTAAGTACACATGCTAGTTGCATGTAATGAGGGTGGTGAAGTTGTGAAATGGCCTCTCCAAAACCTCAATCCTTATCTGAGCAAATGTCGTTCATAATAATGGTATATCTCATATCTCGGTGTTTCATATTTGCACATCATATTGCACTCTATGTTGATGTTGAGGGAATAGCCGAGCTTAAGCCTATCTTTTGTAGGAAATCAAGTAATTCTTTTGGAGAAGTTTTTCCCCTTTTTGCATAAATAGTAAGCTACATTTGCTAGTTTCTACAAGAAGGAAATCTCTTTACTTTTCATAGTTCACTACTCGAAAGTATTGCTAATACTTCTAAAACTATTTAATCAGATGCATACAACACCCCAAGTTAAATGACATGTCTTGCAAGGACATACATAGGAAGGAATTTACCTATGAAGCTCTGTTTTTCTATGTTTTCTTGGTAAGTATCTATATTTGATCTATATCGTGTGCCATTGAATAGTAAATCATCATAAACAAAATGTAATAATTATCCAAACAATCGAAACATTTTTGAAGCATCTTATTGTTTATTTCAATCGATGCCTCATCATCATCATGTATCTTGGAATATAATGATTAAGGCTTATGGTGAGAAATGGCTCTTAAAAGAAGCCTTATGCTCTTTCAGCAAATGCAACTGGGGGATATGATGTCTGACACGATTACCTATCTCAATATTATCAATGTGCTCACTAGCCAGGTAGCTCTCCCAGAAGGTAAGCAAATACACACTCATGCATTGATAGATGAATGTGAGTTAAACACAGTCATCGGTACTGTGGACATTTGTATAATGCAAATGCTATATTTGAGAGAAGACCAAATCGAGATGCAATGTTATGGAATGCAATCATTTCGGCCTATGCCTAGCATGCCATTACAAAGAAAGGACTGAATGTTTTTGGTCAAATGATGGCTCAGGACGTTGCCCCAAACGTCAAACATCTATCTTTTTGCGGCATATTTTTTGCATTCAAACATCTATGTTGCATCTGGGTTCAGAACGACCTTGAATAAGCTAGAGATACCTGTTTATAAACAAGGGCAATATTCCATTTGTTGTCACCCAACCACTCAAGATGAGAAAGAAGAAAATGAGTAGGAAGGGGATCAATAAGTCACATGAAGGTCATGGTTTAAGATTGGGGATTGATGGGCCTTCAATTGACAATGATTGACCTCAAGTAATATGTGTGTATCATTCCATATATGATTCTTGGAGCATTCCTTAGTACTGCGGCGGCTAAGACCGCTGCGAACATTTCTCTTTACTGACTCACTTACTGGTATGAAATTTTCTATGAAGTCTGGGATGACATGGAATCATCAAATAAGACACCTAGGACCTTTGCAAGCAAGATCTTTGCAAGTAATTCCACATGGTTAGTAGGAAAAGCACCTAACAAAGATCATCCAGATAAACTCTCTAAACTCTTCAGCAGACATTGGCTTAAGAATAGCATCCATAGCTCTTTGAAAAGTGGCTGGTGCATTCATTAAACTAAATGGCATCCTTTTCATGGCATAAGTACCCCAAGGAGTGATGAGAGGTCTTTGGCTGGTCTTCTTCTTTGATGCTGATCTGGTTGAAGCCTGAAAATCCATCTAGAAAGGATACATGTCTTTCCCTGTAACAACATATAAGCTCTCCTCTAAAAATGGCAAAGGATAACAATCCTTAATAGTAGCTTTATTAAGGTCCTGATAATCTATGCAAATTCTCAAGGCACCACTCTTTTTTTCCCCTGGTACAATGCAAGATACCCATTCAGGGTTGATGATCTCCACAATAACTCCTGCATCTAATATTTTATGCAACTTCTTTGAATAGATCCAAAAGTGCAGTATTGATTCTTCTTAATTTTTGAAAAACAGATTTACAACCTTCCTTAATCTTAATCTCAAAGTGGCATACCTCTTTGGATGACAAAAAGTTCAGAATAATCCCAAGCAAATACATCTCCTCTTTCCTCAAAGAAACTAGTAATCTCATCCTTGTCTTGAGTGTCAAACAAATCTCCCACAAATAAAGATCTTTGCTTACCATTTTTGTTGATGATGATCTCTTTGGTTGCCTTTTCTTGTGAAGCATTGATGGTAAGTATGGGACAGAGCTCTTGACTTCATCTTCATCAAATTCATCTTCTGAAATAGCTCCTTCAGATAAGTGTGACATGAGAGTGTCTCTGCATAAAGCATCAGCCTCCCAATTATGCTCCCTTGGAATATGAGTGATCTTCCAAGGGGTGAAATTGGCAAGTACTTCCATTACCTGATTTCTAAGAACTTCCATGTCAGCATTTTCAGTCTGATATTCATCACTAACTTGTCTGCAGACTAGCTGAGAATCTCCATAAACATGTATGTGAGAAATGTCCATTGCCTTAGCTTCTTGGAAACCTGCAATTAAAGCTTTGTATTCTGCAACATTAGAAGCTACTTGAGAAAATATTCTCCCTACTTTGGCCAAGAGTTTGTTAGAAGAGTCCTTTAGTACAACTACAGATGATGCTATATTCAACTTTTTTGAAATTCCTCCATCAAACTATAAAAGAACCTTCTTTACCTTGCTTAAGAGAAGGTGCACACTCCATAACCAAAGGAATCATATCACGTGTTCTTGGTTTGGTAGCTGCCAACCTGTAAGATCTAATGTTTCATCTATTAACAATTCTTTAATGAAATATACCTTCTTTTTGGAGCCATAACAACCATCTTGATTGTAACTAGTAGCCACTTGAAAGCCATTTGGGATAATACAAGTCCCTTGAGGCCAAAGGGTGGAAATAAAATATGATTAAGAATGGTGGGAAAAATGACTTAGGCAAAGAAGGTACAATGATGGAAATAGTGGAGTAAAAGGGGGATATGGGTGTGAAGTAGGAAAATGTGGCTAAGGTTAGAAACCATATACCATAGGGTCTTCCAAGCTCTAACTTTCAAATTTCAAATACATATCTTCCAAACTTCATAACGCAAAGTCTTCTAGAGCATGTTCTTGTCTAATTATTTGACCTTAAATAGAGTACCTCTCATGAAGTTTGACCTTGAATACTTGTGTTGACTTTGAAGATGAACAATTTTTTATCTCCATATCAATGTTGACTATCAAGCTCTTCCAAACTTCAACCTAGGCTTCAAAAGTGATTTGGCCTAGTCCAAGTGCATAGACCAAATATTAGTATGTTGCCCTGTGGGGGCAATACAAAGTAAGCATTGTAGCATGTGCTACCATTTGGTACAAGCTCTAATTTTACATTAAAAGGGTTTCATATACCCAAGTTTATGGATCCTTTTCTTCATTGAAGTTCACAAACCTAATGACGGCATTCTTGAATTCACCGCGGATATTACATTTGTTGTCTGTAAACTTGTCTCCCTCATCTTTATATTGTGCAACAACAATGGCTAGACTAAGCCCTTGCAAATTTTGGATGTATATTTATGTATTTGGTAATGACATTACTAGCAGTTATATCAGTGCTATCTGGATCCAATGCTTTTAGTTGGTTTTTACCTTTTAAAAGGAATGTTCTTTCAAAAGGTGTGTGTATCAATGAATATAACAGTTCGTTATCGTGTTTGTAATGGCAATCCAAGTACTAACATTAGGGCTTCCGAAATAGATATCTCTTGGCATCGTATTAATGCAGTCCCTATTTTTTGGATTCTTTCTACAACATGCATGTTATTGTCATTGCATGATTGGATGGCTTTTGCTAGTGTTGCAGATATATCTAACTCAGAGCTCGCGATGTATGAGAGACAATACGTGGCAACGACATATGCATCGAAGATATATTGGAAATCGGCGTATGCTCTCCACATTAGAGCAATCTTTAAATTGAACCTTCCCTCTTCAAAAAGACGTTTTGGCCCTTCCAGACCATATGCTACAACATTGAAGTATTCAATTTCTGACCATCCCATATCGATTAGAATATCGTTATACTATTTATTTTTGTTCTTGCTATTTTTATTCTTTGAGTTTTAGCTTCCGATTTTTCATCAACGTGCATTAATCTGGGGTCACAATCATATGGCTCCAAGATACATGTTCATTCCATTGGTGGTTTAGGGAACTCAAATTTGCAATCAATATTCTCTTTATTTCTACATGTACATGTGTGTTTGTGCTTTTGCATTCTTTGTAGTTCTTCTGGTAGTTGATCAACATCTATTGTAATGGAACTATCCATAAAGGCCATAACTTCATCATATGTTGTATATGGAAATTGCGGAGCATTCTTTATCCATAAAGTCATGTGGACTTCCTCTATGTTGGAATTGTGTAATACAAACATAATCTTCAACAACACAAACTAAACCTTCTTTTTTCTTGCATGAGCTTCTTCATTTTTTGTTTATATGATTGCAATAGTATCGTGTGTAGGTTATAGGATCTGCTCTAACCAATTCGAGTATAAGTTTGTTATGTTGCCAGCATTCTATAGTTGCCCGCTCCACAATGTCTTGATTTAAAAATTGTAATGCTTTGATTAGGTGAGACCAATTGCTTTCTCCCATACTAAATGTTGTAAAAATGGTCGATGGGCCTAGATGTCGAATCATTGCTAATGTGTCCTTCTTAACAACATCCAATTTGTCTGATGATGATCTTAAAGACTTAAGATCACGATAACCCATGTTAGTGTTACAAACTTCTCGTAATTTATTGCGTCAAGTGCATGTGATGCCAATGAACTCACCGCGTCTGCCACGACAAATATGCATGTTGGCTGATCCAAGCACAACATGTATTTCATCTTCGATGAACTTGAAGAAGCTATTCTCTATGCATCTGGCAAAACTTCTATTTGCACTAGTTAGTTCCTATTGACATATCTCTTTGTAAATAAAGTCCTTATACACATGATTGGGTCTAGGCCCACCACCAAACAATTTAAAAAAACATTGCTCTTCGACATGAGGAATTGCGTAGAAATCTAAGGGATGCAACCTTCTGCCAGGTGCAACAACTATTATCTTATCTTCATAATCCCCAATCAGCCCAGAGTTACATTCCACAGTAATGTCTGCCTTCATACTTTAAATCTTCATCTCTATTTACGCCGTTTGTTTCTTGAACCAGTATAACATCGAATTCATTTTTGAACATTTGGTTCCATGTCCCACTAACTTTGACATTGGCTTCTGTATATATAACGTTGATTTCTCTAAATCATGTATTCCGAATATTATAGCAGATGTCTTGATTACACCTTCAATGTGGGCATCCTTATGAGTTAATCTCCTTTTCAATTGCAATCGCACAGTTGCATCTTCATCATTGAACCATGGCAATGTAGTTTGTGTTCTTTCTACATCTGCCGTGACATGTAGCATTCCACCATGTATACGTTGTTGACCAACCCACACATCTAATCTAATAAACAAATTCGAGTGAACGGAAGTCCTAATGAAATAAGGTGTTCTTCTAGATGAGACAATTTTTGTACAGAAGTAGGCATTACGTCCATAGCTATTCTTCCTGGGCAAGCAACTCTATACCTCTAACGGTTGCAGTTGATGATGCTCGATCAGTGAAGCTACCAACTCGTACAATATCTATCGAACCAAAAAAAATCCTTGTCTTCTACATTTGCCGATCAACCAAATCCGTTTCAATCATTGTCCTCTACATTTGTTCATCAACAAAAACCACTGAATGACGAAGAAGCTGCATTTGAAACTGATGAACTCCCTACCAAATGGTTGCATTCAATCTAAAACTCCACAAACCTTGCTCAAACAAGAACAAATGAGATTCATGTCCTTGTTCTGCCAGTATGGTAACATAGATAGGGCTACTGGTGCCTCCAAAATCTCCATTCTTTTTGCAGATGTGGTATATGCAATTGCGATAGACATAATCAATGTCATAGCTATGGATGTTGATGCTCGAAGAGTCCAGGAGTTTATGCACCCTGGAAATTGGATTTCCATTAGCCAGTATAATATTGGAGCTATCAATCGAAGATTCCAATATGGGGATTGCGACAAGGTGGAAAGATAGTACGCAACATTATAAAACAGCCAATTGTACTCAGCCTCATACCGACCCCTGGAATTTACCTAGCTTCTTTCAAGAAAACTCATCCAATGCCTACGCCACCGCTCAATGGAAGTATCCTAGCAACGATTATTAGTGTGGATGACAAGAACACATTTCCAACGCTTCAAATTGCAAATGGTGTAATGCCTCATAACATCTCAACGTTACAATTCTGGCCTGACCAAAATGAACTTTTCGCATCATTGAAGCAGTCATTTGAAGTAGGAGAGTGTATGGTATATTTCTTTAAAAGCATTATTGTCTAATCTCATTAATTCCACAAACATGATGATTATCGGAGCAACTAGGGCTTTCAAAATTGAGCTTGATCGAACCTCAAGCATCTTTTTGAAAAGCATCAAGTGTCAACAACGTCAGATCAACTATCTACGAATAGTTGTATTCGCAGCACATAACGTGATGGCAAACAAGGATGGAAAGTAAAATAAAATATTTTTACACCATCATCTTATGCATATTAGATAATCCATATCTATAACAAGACGTTATTGTGATGCAGGTTGTTAGCGAGCTCCATTCACGAACCTAAGGAATGAAATCTCCAATTACTATATGCACGGGATGTCGACGTAACAAGAAACAACATGCGATTTATATAGCTTACAGCGAACGCACTGTGACGATACAATTAAGTTTCAATGGAAACATCATCATTGAAGGAGGACCAATCCGTATCCACGTCACCAGTTCAATGGTAGACAAAATCTTTCGCCTAGAGGACGGTACAACTTATAGCACAATGGTCGAAGGTCCCCTTGCAGTTCGTACCACGCTACAAAAACAAGTTACAACGAGAACATTCTCAGTCAACTATGCTGAAAGGGTAACTAATTTCAATACTGAATCAAACAAGTAGTAGTCGATCATGAGCACTAATAGTGATCGTATTAGTACTGTTATTATACTACCATAATTAAGCTTGTGAATTTGTTTTCACACCTAAATATTACTTTCAATTGTTCTTGTACTTTCTTATTGAAATACCAGTGCAATCAAACTTATTTCCTTTTCAAAGTTGGCATCATTAACAATTATTTCAAACACGTTATGACCTTACCCAGCTTTTTAATACCTAAATTCAAAAGTGTATACAAACTCCTATGTGGATTGGCTCATTAGTTTGTCTCAAGGGCACATAATATGTTGCTATATATAATGGATTGATATATCAAAGCATATATCACAAATGCACAACATAAGCTGAGCATTCTTGAGGTACCCTGCCCGTCCTAGAAGATGTACAATATATCTGTAGTGGAGGATAGTTGACCTAATATTATAATATTATTGCACATAAAGATGGAAAGAAATTTAGGGCCAGATTTGACTTGCTATAGTGCCAACTACTTGCTTTTCTGTTTCTTGAGAGCAGGCAAATCAACATCCAAACCCATAGTCACACGAACTCGCCTTCCAAAATCGTCCATGTAACAAACCATGGACATGGATGCACAAATAAAGAAAAACTCTAACCTATAACTCAAAAAATAAACTCTAACCTATAATTGGTAATTTCAGCCAATCAAAGACAAATTAAACTTCAAGGTACAAGTATATAGCTTAACAAATCATAGTATACAAAGTAGACTTTAACACAATTGACAGATGATGTACTATAACTCACTTGACTGTAAAAATTGGAAAAAAAAAAGAGGAGAAAAAAAAAAGATAAAGCTTGATTGTAAACGTTGAGCGATACTATTTTACTGCTATAGTGGAAAAGAAAAAAACAATCACCACAGATGTTGTAGACTCGTTTGCATGGAGGACAATTCTATAGTTGCAACTAGTGAAGCTAAACGAGCCTGTAAGTTTCTCATTCTTGGTGTATGTTTATCCATTATCAATTACAAGCTTAGAGTGCAAATCACACAAGTCTCCTTAGTCACACAAGTCTCCTAGAAATTGCTTACCATCTTTTTCTTTCTACAATGCATTACAGAGTAATTGCATGTTTGCATCATTATAGTTGTTTTGTTAACTTAGCCTTGTAGCCACACTCTTTAGGTGTAAAACTTAGTGGCCATATAAAGGGAACAATAGCATGCAATTGTTTGTATGAGAAGAGCAAGACACTAGACCTACCACATTATACAACCATATTAGACCTACACATTTTTGAGGAACGCTCAAAAGACTAAATATTAAGTTCAAAAGCTTCAAATTAAGCTCTCCTCTCTCTAGGGACAAAATGATAGGTTAATGACCCTAGTCTAAAAGATTGCAACAACCTTTGGAGGTATCGTCTTTCTTTCTTATCTATGACCACCAAATATACTAATTTGAAAATCATTTGTTATCTTCCTAAGCAACTAGAGCATACAAAAGCACAAATATGAAACTAACAGTAAGGCAGACATGGGACAAAATATTGGGTGCAATTTGCTAGAAGAGAAAGAAAAAAAGAACTAGAAGAAACGCAGGGTTGGGGAAAGGGCAGGATAGGAAAAACAAAGAAGAACTGGGAAAGAAGAAGAGAAGAAGGTTTACTAAGGAGTCAGACTAGGATGTCATTAAAGGTTACTATGAACCGTGGTTTGATTTCATTATAGCAAATAACATTTGAAACAACGAATGGACTCATGTTGTTTTTGTACGAGGTATAGACTATTGCTTCGCAGAGATGAATGTACAAGGCTTTTGTATGGTTAAACAACTAAGAATAGCCATTTTTTGCAGCATGGCATCCAATATGTTAATTGCATCGCAAATGGTTGTGAAAGAAATACTTAAGAATATGCCAAAAAAATAGAATGGTTGCGATTGTAGCATTGGTAATATATGTATGACATGTAATTTTTTGTCAGAGCTAACATAAATAGCAATGGAAGTAGTGGACCCTAGATGTAACTTCGTTGCACATCGTTTGGCAATCTGTTTTGTATGGAAATGGAATGTTAATTAGGAGATTAATCTGCACAATATAAAGAAGCAATGGGCTTGGAAGGTTCATCCTGATGTTGATGTTGCGTGCTTCGTGCGGTCCGCCTACCGTACGCTAGTCATCCATGACACTTTGCCTCCGTCTGATAAGTGGTCTCTGCGGCTTCCGGGCTCCCGCTGGCGCTCAGTCTGGGTGTGGACATGGAGTACCCTTCCTCCCCCGAAGGTCAGGGTGCTCCTTTGGCAGGTGGTGCACCATCCGGGTGAATACTCTGGTGAGTAGGTTTAGGCCAGGGGTGAGTCCTCTATGCCCTTGTTGTGGCCTTCATCCAGAGACGGTGGAGCATTGTTTGATCCTTTGCCCCCATCTACAGGCGGCTTGGGACTAGGTTCAGGCTCGGCTCCAGGTCCGATTAACCAGCCAGCAGTTTCTTCTGCATTTGTATCCAGGTGTTTGGCCTCTTTCACGAAAGCAAGCCTTGCACTTATGTGTGGCTTGGTTAGTCTGGCTGATCTGGAAACAAAGGTGGCTGTGGATTTTTCAGGGGGTCCAGTAGCCTTCGGCCTCTTTGATCCCCCGGCTAAGGTATAAGCTGTTTCAGAGCTTTCAGGTGTTTCCGGGATTGGCGGAACGGAAGTTTGCCATCTGGCGAGACTTCCTGGGGATAGTGGATAATGATGGCTGCTTTGTTCAGTTGTAAATTGAGATGATGATGGAGTGGTGGAGTATCGCAGCCTCTTCGGGGCAGCTCTCCTTGCTCCTCACTCACCTTGTACCATTGTCTTTCTTTTAATATAATGAGAAAAGTTGTTCAAAGAAAAAACAAAATAGGAATCTGATTAAAAATGAAGAACCCTTTGTGTATCTCCAACGCCACCAAACAAATAAAAAGTGTATTTTGTAGAGTAAGTATACGTACGCAATTAGTAATAAAAAAACCCATTTCTTCCACGCTGATGGTTTTTACGCAAAATAAATGTGAACCCCCTTGGTTGTCTAGCCCTAATCTCACCTTTTTAGGTTCCATGCATATGTGTCAGTCATTTTGACACATTTGTTTAAGCGTATATGGATGACAAAGCAGTGGGAGATATTTTGCAGCTTTGACTCAATCTGTTAATGCATTTCTCGAACGTTTTGAGATCAATTATTGTATGGATTTCTTCTTACTATCTCATTTTTATCTCCTCGTTCTTAGCTATAATCGCTTTCATTTTTTTGTGTTCTTGAACATTGCATCCCCTGCTATAAAATCCTTTATTTCGTTCTTTCCTTATGGTTTCTTAGAGGCGCTTATAGTCCTATCATGATTTCTCTCTAGAAATTGTTTATAGTGACATTTGGTGATGTGCGTAGTGTGATGGCATATTCGACCCTTATCTCAACATCTTTATGCATGCCCATGTTTCATTTATTCATCCATGGATGGAATCTACTTCTTTCAGCGCTTTTGAACGGATGTTAGTTTAGGTATTGGGTCATTTGTTGTTTGTTGCATTGTTGCAATTTTTATTAGGTGCTTTCTTTTTAGTTGTCAAAATTTATTTTATGAAGTTCACTTCCACTGTTGTTTTGGCTAAATGGCTTTTCTAGTTCGAGTTCACCCACATGGAGTTTGATGTCCGATCTCGCGGGTGCATAGCTCGAGTTCAATTCAATTCATTTGTTGTACAAGTTTATGCCATCTC